>JAHDVE020000397.1:0-42480 GCA_022606495.2 Halesus radiatus
AAGAAGTCTCAGCTACCTGGGAAGACATATTGTGGAACCATTAGACATATTTTTAGTATTACTCCTGATGAAGAAAGCATCGCTTTAGAATCATGTAGATATATTTATATTAATAATGTGGTGAATACAAAGTATATTTATTAATTCATTTATTAATAATGACGCCACAAAGTGAAAATCAATCATTTGAAGAAATTATATATTATTATGTTAGCATTTCTTAACAAAAACAATTTTTACTTAGTGAACTTCTATTTTGTGTGGTCATAGACGAACAGTATAATATAGGAGAAGTTGATTTATCTTTTTACTTAATGTTCTTACTCAAATTTGCGTAAAAAATGAAGTAATATCACGTTAGAAATAAAGTCGGATTTTTCTAAACTATTAGTTTTATTTTAGTTATTGTTTTTTGATATAAATATTGTAATATTTGTCATCAGATACCAAATAGTAGAAGCTTCCAATTTATGAACAAATCAAAAACTGTTTTTCGATTTGGAAATTTTGACGGCACATGTGGATTTGAAAACAAAGTAATTTCAAAGTATGAAAACACGAGCTCTGAATTTATATCGAAACGGGAGGAAGAACAAACTGGGGGAATTTATTCCAATCAGGAGATACACTTTTGTAATATATTCCTGTACAGAGTTGTCGGCGAAGCGATTTTAGATCATTTCAGTACGAATAGTTCGGTACAAAAGATTGATTGAAAGGAAAACGTGCTCACGCATATGTGCCGAACAAACAGCCAGCTCCGGATCGCGTATCGAGACTTTCCAAACGTTGGAATAGTCGCTTTTACACTTCCACTGCCGGACAATTACTACAGGGAATAAATTGACACATTGTTATTTATGATTGTTATCATTGTTATGATCTTGTAATTTAAAGCTAATATGCAGTAGTTATACTAGCATTATTTAAAAAAGGTATACGATCACTATAATAAGTAGTTTAATATCTTTTACTGCTACTGTTTAAAATTCCATCTTATACACTGCATTATCATAGAGAGCGGGCTAAAATATAAGATTGCTATCAGCAAGTGTCGCTAGCACATGAAAAAACAGTTTACAATTCTTTGAAATAAATTAAATAAAAGCCCTAAAGAAGCAATAGGCAGCTCGCTCACTGGGTAGAGAAGATTATCTCCACATTTATGCACCTCTAACCACAGTTGACACAGGAAGAGGGAGAAATGTTCCCTGGCACTATACACAAAAAACTACAATACGATATATGCTACTGTTTACTATTTACACAGTTGTAAGTTTTAAATCAGGCATTTAAACGATACTTATAGAAAAAAGTACAGAGTAATCGTTTACGTATACCAGATAATTTGAGTATAATATAATAGTGAAATACTTATGAAGAGATGAGAAAAACAAATATGATAAAGTAAACAATTATGTATAAGTGTTTGATAGGTACTGGTTGGAGCTATAAGAAAAATATGCGTTTAAAATTGAGTACTAAAAAAAGATAACACCATTGAGTAATATTGATAAGATTGAGTTACGTATCACTCAGCTTTATGGGGCGACGACGAAACTTATAATAAGTTGAATTAACACAGGTACTGATTTACCTTTACGAATACGTTTACACATATAATATGGAGAACTTATGTACAGTTTCGCAATAAAAGCACTTGCTGATAGTAAAACTCTCGCTTTATTGAAGCACTAAGTTCCAACGAACAATTTAATTTACTCTGGCAGTAAGATAAACGGTGACCTTAATTCTACCGATAAATGAAATTGGCAGCAACGTAATAAAATAGTATGCGGTTTATTCCAGACGAACGATTGCATTACAGAATGCTCGATTCAAGAGTTTACTATACGACTTCGATAAACCTTTATAAATAACACAAATTGAATAACGTCAATTCATTTAAATTAATAACAATGTACATTTCTTGCGTTCTCTTGAGATTTTTTTTAAGTTTGAAAAACACTGTTCATACCGATACAAACTAGTGCCAAATAAACTGCCCAAAGCCCAAATTTACAGAAAAATTGACTGTAAACAAGTATTCGAAAATACTAAACAAACAAAAAAATCGAACGTCAGGCACCTTTACAAAAAATATTATTAAAAAAAAAATTTAAAAAAAGAATAATAATTTGTACTAGGTCAATTTATTTTCATCATACATAGTGTTGTATTCAAAGTTCCGTTCGAGACACAAACGGTTATAATATAACAAGACAAATAATTCAAGAAATGATCGATTCATTAAAAACAACGATCGAGGGAACATTCACATAGAAACGAGATTGATTAAAAATACGGAACAACGGTTGAGCAGGGTGTCCAGTTTGTATCTTTTGTGTTAGCTAACGCAAGTTTGGCCCATTTAACTTGCTTCAGCCGATGCAAAAGATACAAACTTGGCCCCCGAGATCATTCTGTAAGTTCTAAAAAAGGTAAGCAATAAAAAGTGAATAGAATAGATAACTAACTAACTAACCATCACGCCGTTTCCACGCAGAGGTAGATAGAAAGGACGGACCGCCAAACAATGCGATCTTGGCATACACTTCTTGCTTCATTCACTTTCATACAACGTCTCGTACATTCTCTTCTATCATTCCGACTTCTGATATGGCCCGACTCAAATATTCACTTGATCGTGCGATAACTTCCTTGGCCGTCCCCGGCTTCTTCTTCCATTCACATTCGCGTCATATATTCTTCTTACACTCTACATACACAAACCATCTAAGCGACCCTTTCTTAATCCCACTCATTATGCTTACATCAGCCTTACATTCTTTACGAATTTCAATATTTTTCACACGATCATAAATGGTTTTACCACACATTCGCCTCCGAGATCTTATTTCTACGGCATTCAGTTTACTTTCATCTTTCCTCTGTCAATTTCATGCCTCACTGCCATACATCATCATTGGCATCAGCACTCCATTGTCAACTACTAGCTTCTCTTCTAGAATAAAGGACAACATAACAAAATATAATGATAAAATAAAAAGTATTACGTTAAAAATGACGAAATGTAAAAGGACGGACTTATATTAAAAAAAATCACATATTTTGACGATAAAAGATCTTGAAGATTCCCTCGCTGACCAGTAAACATTTAGCAGAAGGAGCTTCGCCGAGCATGAACGAACTGCGAACAACGCTTTCGCTGGGTTTACTGAAATGCATGCAAGCATAATAGATATTGAAACTTTGACAGCGCGGAGGGGAGGTGGAGGCGAAGTTAAGGGTTGTTAGGAGAAAACCACCCGCTGGCACAAGCGAAGAACAAAGAACTTCTACCTGTTGAGAAGAATGAACTAGAAACGAAAACAGAAGTGTTAGCATTTTTGTATGCGAGAAAATATGGTCTCCGAAAAGGATTGAGCAGAAATGATGCTTGAAAGACAGATTTTTAAGGTTTCAAGTGCTAATAATAATAATAGTTCATTTCTATAGTGCAGTTTTCTGAAGGTTCCCCTCAAGTGCGCTAAAAACTAGACTCATTTGAGTGCTCCCCCTCGTGGAATTCTTTAGTAAAGGGGCGAAAGATTTATTCGTTATTGAAGGGAAAAAAGAGAAAACCAGCTAAGATGACCTAAAAGTATTTTCTCGCTACATAATAGGGAAAAAAATATTTATAAATTGACAAGAATTACTTTGTTTAAACCTCTGTTTTTAATGTATAAATAACAACACGTTTCGAAAGGAAAGCTTTCATCGTCAGGATAGACAGTATACTAAAAATAATGACAAGTATAGACAAACGATAAATATAGAAAAAAATCTAAGAATAGACAAATTACAAACATAAACAAAAATTAACAATAAGTGATGAAATGTAATTAATAAAAACAAATGTTAAACAATATTGACACAAAAAAAAAATTAAATAAAATAATAATACTCATTATTATTAAAATTTACATGAATAATATTTAAATATAGTTATTAATGTGAAAATAAATTTAAGATTAACAATAATATTTAATTGACTATTAAAACTTTTACTAATTTTTTAAATTTCAAACTTATCTAATTGTAAATCAGTTTGTACGTATGTAAAATTTAAAAACCTTTATTTATGTATAAATAATGATTTGCACCCAAAATATGGTTAGCTCAGTCAGAATAATTATCATTACTTAAACAGCTTGGGTTTAAAATTTAAGATTTTTTTATGTTCATTTGAGCTTATTGCATTGTTTGGCCTGAGTTAAGATAAAAAATAAATATTTTTTTTTTTACGCATTATTATTTTTCTCCAGAAACCTACAGAATCCCCCAAGAATTTCCACTTTGAAGAACATACGAGTACATAGTGTTTGAGTCAGACCACATAAGGGACACACAGTAAACTGTAACTGCAATAACATGCAATGGTGTTTTCTAATATTGTGTACTGTGCGTTCAAAATCATATCGTCTCAAGTGGTAACTATGTAATTTAACGTTTTAATCTGGAGTGACCTACCAGGACAGTACATTTCTGTATCTGTTTGTACATAATCAGACAAACGCTAGCAAGTAGTATTTGTACAGCGCCCTTGAGGTGATTTTTCACAAAAACGGTGCTCTACCAGTCATCCAAGTATTATTAGTATTATTATTATTAAATTACACAGATGTTTATGAATTTTAAACGATCATTTTTCCACATTAACTTCATTTTATAGCGCAATCATTGCGCTTTCATTTCTTTTACTGAGGTCAAAGTTTAATTTGGTTTTCGCATCAGATAAGAATTTATAAGCGTAATCGCCAAAATTCCACGATATACTCGTACGTAAACATCCCGGGTAACATTCCCCTACACACAAGTGTGGGAATGTTGTGGTTAACTTGGAATTCACAATGTTGTTCTTGTAACACACAGAATACACTTCACTACTATATACTATTCTATAACGTAACGGCGAAATACTTAGAGAAGACGTGTAATGGTTTTACCACAGAAGCCGCGATTTTGGGAAATTTTCTATAAATTATACCGTGACGGTAATGGGCATTTCGAAAACACACACGAGTGGAAAGCTAAAAGATTCTCATGGAGGCGATGGGTCACCCGTCTCATAGCAAAGGGAGATGAGGGAAAGTAAACACCATTATCTACAAAAGTAAACAAAATTTCGGAAAACATTTACCACAAGGGCGTTATTGCAAAGCATCTCTCAAATATGTAATTAATAGAGATGGAAAGACTGATAGCGATATTGAAAGAAGGGTGAATGGAGGAAACTCCATTAACGGAAGACTGAACGCGGTTGGCGCTAACAAAAAGTTGTCCAAAGAAGCGAAGCTAGCAGTCCACTACGGAGTGCTGATACCAACACTGTTGTATGGCAGTGAGGCATGGAACTGGAAGAGGAAGGAAGAAAGTACACTGAAGGCTCAAGAAATGAGATCTCTGAGACGAATGTGTGGTAAAACAATGTTTGATCGTGTAAAAAATGTTAAGATTAGTAAAGAATGGAAGGCTGATGTAAGCGTAATTAGTAAGATTAATAAAAGGACGCTTAGATGGTTTGGGCATGTATATCGAATGAATGAAGAAAGGAGTACGATTTATTTCCAAAATATGGTTGACTAATTCAGAATAATTATTATTACTTAAACACCTTCGGTGTTCCTTAACTCTATTAACTTAACTTTATTAATATTTTTCTAAATATAGGTATTAATGTGAAAATAAATGTACTAGATGACTATTCTTAAACATGATTATTAATAATATTTAATCGACTATTAAGACTTTTTCTAATTTCAAAAATTTCAAATTTATTCATTGTTTCGCTTTATAGAAAATAAAAATATTTTTTTATATTAAAATTGTGAATTTCCGGATTAAATTTCCATTAATCTAGTGGAAAGTAGAACCATTTGTTACGATAACAGTACGAAGCACGTAAAAGATAGGCAGATGAATTATTTCACATTCCCCTATCGCGAATAACATGACAAGTAGAAGATCGATGGTAAGTTATCTCAGTCTTGGAATATGTTCATCAATGGTTTTGAATAGTTAATGGTTTCTGTTGATCTCGGGATCTGGTTGTTTGCGAGGAATTATATCGAAATGTTTACTTAGAATTTGTGATGATTTTGAAAATGATATAAACTTACATTATTAATTATGTAAATGTTTAGTTTACTTTATTAAACTTTAAGACTCTGCAATCAAAATATATATGTACATATACAAACATCCCTCGAAAACTTGAAGTGTTTATGCACTTAAAAATATACTCGTACATGTTATATATATTTTTTTAAATTTTATGTTTAATGTAAATTTAATTTATTAATATTATTATTAAGTTCTGCCAGTATTTTAGTTTTTATTATTGTGACAGCTGTTTCGGTGTACAAGGCTATTTTTAAATTGCGGTTAATCCACATTGCGACGATTTTTTTATATGATTTTATTTACTCCCACCCAATTCTAATTTGGACGGGTGTTTAAAAAAATTATTTTATCGGTAAAACCGATTTACTTAGAAAATAAATAAAATTCTCCATTTTGTGAGGTTTTAACTATAACATCGTATATGTTCTTTGAATCTAGTTGAGAAAGCCTTTCTCGTCTGCCCGATATAGGTAGCGTTGCAGTCGGCGTGGTCATATTTTGATCAGGAATCGGTGAACGAGTCAAAATCCCACGAAACGTAATTTTATTTTAAACCATTCAGAATTTTTACATTCCTATAGTATTATTTTTAATTAATTAAAAATATATTAGTACTTAAATTCGAGGGGCAAATGTCTCGGTATCATCATTTGTTTAGTCATTAATTCAGGTGGTCAAGGCCGTATCTTTTGCTTCAGCTAACGCAAGTAAAATCGGCCGTTAACAATATATTTTGGCAGTTTGGTAGTCCGTATCGGACTAACAAGTTAAGTTTGCGTTTACGTTAAGAAACAAATCGTTAATGCAAATACAAGAGACGACGCTGCGTTTTGAAAACTATCGAAATGTGTTGTTTATGGCCGATTTAATTAATTTGCGTTAGCTGAAGCAATAGATATAGACGGATACTTCACAAAGTTAATATTTCCATATCTACCACCTCCAATTTATTTCAAACAGTCCCACCGACTCTGGCCAGGGGGATTATCTGGCGGTGTTCACATTTTAAGTGCGATAAATTACTTTATTTGTTAATGATTGCTAAAGTTTACTTCATTTATATTTATTCATGGACCGTTGTCCAATTACACAGAATACAACACACGAAATGA
The DNA here is from genome assembly GCA_022606495.2 of Halesus radiatus. Taxonomy (NCBI): domain Eukaryota; kingdom Metazoa; phylum Arthropoda; class Insecta; order Trichoptera; family Limnephilidae; genus Halesus; species Halesus radiatus. Next base: position 7,239 of record JAHDVE020000397.1, read on the forward strand.
AATAAACAAGAGCTACATAAAAAGAATAGCACATACATAACAAACGATTTAATTATTAAATTTTATTTGATACCACGCAAAAGTGCCAACTGCTCCCAACTGTCTACACTGGCATCCCCAATTGGGGTATGTTGTGCGGCTGACGGTATTGGAGAGGGGAAGGAGATAAGAGAACAGGAAGGTGGGGAAGTACCTGGCTCTTCAGATCTGGTGATCAAACACGGCTGAAGTCATTGATTCTGAATGGTGGTCTTTCACCAGGGCGATACTGACATCATCTACCACTCTGGAACGTGACGCAAATATACCACATATTATGTCAAATGAATAAATTGTGAAATAACACAATTTAAACATATACAATTTATTTGCGACCTCCGTATTCGAAGACAAGGATCGTAGCCACTCGACCACGTTTTTGGTAGAGTATATGATTTTAGACATTCTAAACGACAAAAATCATTTACAGTAGTGCCAAAATTTCAAGGCCCTGACTTGAGTTTAAGTACGAGTATGTATATAATATTATGGATTTATAAAAGAAGTAAACAGGGGGAAATTCTATGTACTTATTCTAGCATACATTTTAAATGCTGCTTTTATAAACACACGATATTCCAAACGGGAACAAAAAACGTAAAACTTGTGTAACTTTTGGAATGGATGTTTATGAATACAATTATTATCGGGAAGAACAAAGCTCTATTTAGCACATTATTTATGGCCCGAACGTAAATGAATACAAAATGCGTTTCATTTATCGAGGAAGGAAACCCGAAGCCGGCGCGAAATAAATGATTTATGATGGCTATCAGCCCAGCCAACCTACTTGCCGTATTGTGTCACTTTGCGCGGAGGCTATTACTGATTTTTTGTTTGTTTGAACCGTCATGTTGGCACACCTGCAGTCACTTTAAAAAGGCCGGTAAAAAAACTTGATTAAATAAAATATGTAAAAAAAAAAGAAATATTTTGTGCAAACAACTGTTTAATATATAATAATTACACCACAGAGTAATTTTACATTTATTGAAGAAAATATCATATTTATTATTAACTGAAAACAAAAGGTTTAAAAAAATATGCATTATTTATTTAATAAAAAAAGGTATTATTTATTAAATTAAAGAATATTTCCTTTAAACCAATATTAAATAAATAAATATCTACATGTTTCGAAACAAATGGTTATCTCGTCAGGATACAATGTATACTAAAAAATAATGACATGTAAAAATAGACAAATTATCAAAAAATAACAATAACTGGTGGGAGAAGTGTTGGTTAAAGTAATTGGAAATTAATGCAAAAATAATACTTTAATATCCACAAAATTATTATAAAAATACAAGTATTATATATTAGAAAATAGATATTCATACAAAATTAGGGAATAACTAAGGTACCATAATAACAACAAATATTAAAGTGAAAATAAATTTGTGAGATGGTTATTTCCAAAAAAATGGTTATTATAGTATTCAAGTGACTATACAAATTTATCTAATTGTAAATTCCTTTATTTGTGCCAAATGAAAAAAAAAAACGGCCCTGAATAGTTAAAGACCTTGTATTTATTTAATTTGTTTCATTTTGTAAGACAATAAATTTACTGTCCATATAATATTGAAAGAAATGTGAACGTTTATTTCCTAAATGTAATTTACCTAATTCATATAATATTATACATACGTCAAAAGGTTATTTAAAAATGAAAAGAATATGTCTGTTGCTAACTCCGATAAAATCTTGTCCGGTGCTCAGCCACGTGATAGTATTAAAATTTCAATTAAAAGTAATCAGCGAAATGAGGTTGCTCCGAAGCCGCTCGGATTGGCTTGGCTTAGCTTGACTTGGCTTGGCTTGGCTGGCTTGGGATGGTGACGGGCGCGGGCACGTCGATGCCGCTATAATTGATGTTGTTTACTCGTCATATCAAGCGCTTACAGGCGGCCCTGGTAAGTACCCTAAACACTGTGGAGTACAGGTCCTACTGTTCACATAAACCGCCCCCTGCAAACACGATACAGCGCACAGCTAAGGGAGGTATAGGACTATAGGCAGTTAGGCACTTGGGGTAGGTTTCCTTGTTCTGTTGACAGTAAGTGTGGCATACAGAGTTTCAGAATTAAAGCGCCGGAAGGAACACACAGAGCTTTCAGACGAGCGTTATTTAAGGGTTGTTTTAGGGTACATAGATTTCTATATGACTTTGTTATTCTGTTAACAGTATCCAACACGTTTTTTTAGGTCGTAATTTTGACAGCGTTGTTCAAAACATGACATGATGGGAGTAACGAATTAAATAATTAAGCAACATCTGACTTCAAAGGCTGAGTTGGGTTCAATTTCAATTTTAACATAGGTTGGATTTTAGTAAGGGAACGTTGGTTTATTTGGTGAAACCCATTACCTACCAGGAATCTTGAGCTAAAATTAAACAGAAAACTTTGTTCATTGCCCGAGTCGTAAGACCCGGCTATGCTCTAACCCGGCAATGTGTGGGTTTGATATTAGGAGAGCATAAAGTGCGCTAGGGTAGACTTAAAGGAAACTTGGAGAAATAGCCGGTAGAGGCCGGCGGGAAGTAGCCAACAAAATGGCCGAACAGGTAGCGTGGGAAGGTTCGAGTGTTGAATATGCAAAAAAGATAGGAAATTCAAGGGTTTTTGCCACTCGCTCGCCCGCTCCACACAAAAAGGCATCGGATAAAATCGGCGTATAAGCAAAACACTAACAACTATGAGACATTTGAACAACTTCTGTATCTCTGATAATTCCCGTCGAGAGGTCCAATTTGCCGGCAGGACGCAAATGAGCCAACAACGTTTATCCTAAAGTAATATGTGTGAAGGCTCTACTTTTGCGATGTTTTTGTTATGTTCCATCCTCTTGCGTAAAGAAGTTCGACCGTTCGGAACAGGCTACTTTGTGCAAATTAGGAAAATAAAATAAAACGGTAAACAATAAAGTGCTGTGGGAGAAACGAGCAATTTAACAGCGGGGTGCTACGGATTTATGGACGCGCCATTTTGTATAAAGGGACATTGTTCGTCATAAAACGGGGAACAATGGCGACCGTCACATTAAAAGGGACAAATTGTCCTATGTTGTGTAATTATCTATTTATTAGCAGTGTACATTGTGGCGAAGGTTTTAGGACTGGCGGAATTATACACACAACATATAAAGTGACAAGAGCCTTGAGTATGTTGCGTTTATTACCGTCTACGGTTTTTGTACGTCAAAAGACAAGACCAAATTAAGTTATTAATTTAAAAATGCACATTAAAATTAACTAATAATTGTCCTATCTTGGGTAATTATTATTTATGTAAAAAGAAAAGTTTTGTATAAACCACTATTTAATGGATAAATATCAACATGTTTCGGAAGCGAAGCTTCTCTCATCAGGATAGACAGTATACTAAGAAATAATGACAAGAATAGACAAATAATAAACATAGAAAAATAATTCCGTAAGAATACTTTAAATATGAGTTCTGATGGATATAAAAATGTTTTTTTTAAAGATTATTGCAATTATTAGTTTTTGTGCAATATAAAGGGATTGTGCATGAGTTTTATAAGTACCATCCATCCCATTTTACCATTTTGAATTATGGATTGACAGAAAGCTAAGCAGGTTATTCTAAATAGTTCTTCATTCAGAATATGTCTTAAAGAGCAAAATATATAGGTCAATTTTCGTTCTCTGTTTTTGGGAATAGTTTTGTGTGGTGATTATTTTAAGTATTGGTCTGTAAATAGTGATGCAACCCTGCTGAGCAACTGTTGAGCCGAAATTTTCAAAAAATCACCACTGTTCAAATACTCAAATACACCCTTCTCAACGACAAATTAAAAACATAAAGAAAAAATAATTAATTAATTAAAAGTGGTGAAAACAGGTAAGTAATTAAACATAAATCTTAGAATAATGAAAAAATAAAATAATTATAATTAAAATATTAAATAGTAAATTTATTTTTATTATTTTATTATTATTATTGTTAAGTTTTTTTATAAATAATATAAGTATTAATGTGAAAATAAATTGAAGAGACAGTTTGATTCTTAGACAGGTATTAACTTTTTTTTGATTTTTAATAATATTTAATTGACTATTAACACTTTTTCTAATTTCTAAAATTACAAATGTATCTAATTGTTCTTTTATCTATTTTATTTAATTTTCCTTGTGTCCCTTTTTATCATGACTTTCATTCGCACAAGGAAACTTACTTATTATATTTTTTTAAATTTCCTTAATTAACCATTATAAATTATATAATTGTCAGTGAGATAGACATCGAACAATCCTTTATGTTTTATCAAAATAAATAATAAAATAAAATAATATATAATGAATAAAATGACAATGTGCATTTTGTGGGGAAGGTTTTAGAATTAACGGGACGACCCAAATAACAAATAAAATAAGAAAAGCACCCTAAGTATTACTGTCTCCGTTTTATGCATGTTAAATGACAAAACTGAAGATAGATTGCAAATTTAAAATTAAGCTCATTAAATTTCTTTGAAGCAAGAGTAAGCCCCCAAAAGGAGAATCTATAGGATTGAATTAGAAAAAGTAGCTGCTCTAATGATATTGGGATCGTTTGAACTTGTTTATTTTCAAACAGAGTTCCGATACTCTTTTAAAAATATGAAAAATAACATGCAATGAAAATCAGGGGTAGACAGTATTACCGGCTGGAATATATGCGTAAATAAACATTGTGAAAAAGCATCGCAAAATTAACAGAATATTATGATAACGATACTCACTAAATAATTAATGGCACATTGAAATAACATCATCTCACGTGCCATTTATGTAATTAACGCTGAAAATACGTGAAAAACTTACGAAAAATTGCACAGTTTTTCATCCCAAATTTCCAAGTTAACGATATTATTTCCACCTCGACACGTTGTTTTAATCATGCGTTATGGAGATTTATAATACAAATAACGACAAAAAAGCCGTAATTTCGACATTAGAGTCAAAGAATATGTAAGATGTCTTAAAAATAATAATTTTTCCGATTTAGTTAAATCATATTATTTCAAGCAATCATTGTTTTGATAAAAATACGGGGATCAATATTCTTTACATTATTAGTACAGGTAAATGCTTAGATAATTTAGAAGCCTTCGAAATTAAGAAATCCCTTAATAATAATGAGTCTATTATTATCAATCAAAATAACCTATCTTACAACCCCATTTTAAATATGTTTTCTTTCACCACTCCCTTAATCTCTATCTCTTCCCCCCCACACTCTTTACTAATCCCTAGTCACGCCCCCACCCCCACTGTGACACCTATTATGTATGTTCTGCATGAATTTTGTAATATTGTTTAGTATATATTTTGCCCTGAAGATGGAACGATTGTTCCAAAACCGGTCTGCGTGAAAAATAGAAGTGGTTGAAACAAAGTTTGATTGTTTCATTTGAAAAAAAAAATTTACTATTTAAATGAAAGAATTTTAAAAACCCTTAGCTCATGACGGAAATGACGTTGTTGTGTTCCAGATAGAACAGCTTTGCAGAATACAAAAATCGCTTAGTAATTTGGACGAAAGTTCCGCACAGAGTGACCACAAACATGACCAGGACCAGGAATTCTTTCGCTAAATAATAAAGATAACGGGAAAATTATAAGATAATAAAGTATTATTAATCAGAAAGTATTGAAAAGGTAGGAAATAATAATCATGAAAACATACCTTCTCGAACCATTTCAAGTCCACGAGCAGGGAGAAGTTGAGATGCAGGAATCTGTTGTCTTCACAGGAGCGGGCGGGCTGGGGGGCGGGGGCTATGATGGAGGGCGGGCGGGCTCTCCCCGGCCAAGTACTTCTTCCATGACTCTGTTCATCCCCATCCAGACCAAACACCCTGGCACTGTCAGAGCTGAACCTAACGCTGCTGACATCTCTTTTGCTGCTGTTTCCAGATATAAAACTATTACTGACATCTATGTTGCTATTGTTTCCTGATCTTAAACCAGTGTTGATATCTGTTTTGCTGTTGCTTTCAGATCTTAAACCACTGCTGGCATCTACTTTGCTATTGTTCCCAGATCTGAATCCACTATCGTCATCGGCTCTTTTATTGGAATAAATACTTATAGATGAGTCGGGTCTGATTGCTTGTTTAGTTTCACCTTGTGTGATTTTGGTCCTGGGTGGAACTTTGGGAGGAGTTTTCGATCTAATTGGATTGGGGTCTATCGCTACTCCAACTTCATAACTTGTGATTTGACTATATGTGATTTGGTCAGATGCATGTTCGGGTCCACTGGCTTCTGTAACGTTATCATAAATGCTAACAGTTCCAGAGTCATATCTCGGACTGTCGACGAATCCCACTCTTGAGACGCTCCGCGTGGTTTCATTTCTGATCGCAGATCTAGTGCTAGGTCTAGAACTGTCAGACACTATTCCAGGTTTTGTCGGTTGTTTTCTCGAGGGTTCGGTTCTGATGCCAGTTATCGGACTATATGATGGAGCGGAGTAGCTGCTACCTGGCCTAGGTTCATGGTGTGAGGGTTCAGGTATGGTGCCAGTTCTTGAGCCATGGTTGGTGCCGCCAGCCCCCGCCCTGGGTGCTTCTACCCGTGCCGACAGTTTTCCTCTTTTACACTTACACCAGCAGACATCAATTTTGGCTGCGTCAAAGTGTTTTTATATGAATATAATTAAACCGATGTTTTTATCGGTCTTCTCCTTAAATGTACGAGTAAATATTATGCGGAAGACGGTTTTACTTTTATAATATAACAGAGATTTAATTAACTTCCTCTGAAGTATCTACTCTATATTTCGTATTCTCATTATACGATCTTTCTCAATATGGGATAGTAGCTATTTACTTATTTTATAAATCCGTTTCGTTAGTCTTGTATTTTGTACTTAACAGGAGGTTATTTGAATACTTCCAAGTGTATTCTGGATTCACTGGACAATAAATAATTTATAACTATTTTTAAATTATGGTGAAATAAATATTATATACTAAAATAATAAATATTCTCAGTATTTCTCAATGTCACATTTCAGGTACATGGTGAAAAGGGTCTTCCCCGACACAAAAGCTTCACTCGAGGCACTTTTATCCCATATTTATGTGAGCAAAAATTTTGGGTCAAAACATGTTAAGATAATATTTTCGTTTTTTCTTCACAAACATTTCGATGAATGTTTTCAGTTTTTTTCCACTGGATGATATTATACTATTTATTCATTTTCCTAAGGGAGCAAAATGTCATATAAATAAATGCGCTACACGGCTTTCAAGCTTCGTGAGACCTGTATAAATCACTGCGACTTTTTGCGGTTTCCTTTATGATTTCTTTTTTAAATAGCGAAGGATAAAGTGTCACATTTAATGGCGGGTATAAGTTTCTTTATATTAAATACGCAATATGAAACAAGAATGACAAGTATCCCGTTTCCTGGCCACTTGAATTAAGTCCGAGATTTATTTTATATTAACTACCGTGGGTCATAATTCTATTTCACTTTGACCTGATCGCCTACATATTGAAAACATTGGCGATTTCAGATCACGCAATACGCACGCAAGTAATTGATTGAGACAAGTATAATCAATTAGTAAGCAATGATTGAACATGAATAGAAATGTGTGATTTCACGTACTTTATTTTGCCCTTCTGATGGATTAAATATTTATAATTTCATCAAACGATTGGTATTCACTTTGTGACGTAATTATTAATAAATTAATTAAAAAATATATTTTGTATTCAACACTTTAATAATATACACGGATATCTATCTACATATTTCTAAAGCGATGGTTTCTTCATCAGGAATATATAGAATGCTAAAAATAATAATATCAAGTGTAGACAAATGATAAAAATTAGAACACAACAATGTAAGAATAGACAACTAATAAACATCAACAACAATTGATTAAAATAGGTAAGTAATTAATCAAAAATGTTAATAGAAAAATATTTTAAAACATTGAATAAATAATTTATATTACAACTTTAAAAAAATAAATTATTTTTATTATTATTATTAATATGAAAATAAATTCAACAGATAGCTATTTAAAAAAAATTGATTACTTATTAAATTGAAGTCACTATTAACGCTAATTATTTTATATATACTTGACAATATTATTTTAGTATTCCATATATTACCAATGATGAAGAAAGCATCGTTTTCGAAACATATATATCTGTGTATATTAATAAAGTGGTGAGTACAAAGCATATTTTTGAATTAATTTATGTTTAAATATTTACTTGCCATTTGGAAATGTGTGTTGTGCGTTGTGTGGACTGTCTGGACGAAGCTATGGGAAAATGATAAACAAATAAACACAACCTGACACGTGATTTGAGATTCTCGCTGGCAATTTTGGTTGATTGGTTGGTTGGTTTTGAAGTGTTAAACCGTGCTGTACTACCACTTCCTTCTCGAGCCTACGTTTCAGAAAGATCAGGGCAGATTTGTTACAAACGCCCGAAGGTATACCGCCCTGGAAGTCGGTTGTAAAAATACGTACTGCATGTTCTACATCTGAATGCCGCAAGAGAAGAAGGGAAGTGAACTTTGTTAAATTTATGAACAATAAATTATTAAAATTGAGTGCTTACTGCGAAGCGGAAGCAATATCGCAATATTCGCAATATTGGATTAAGCAAAGGGAAGTAAAAACATAAGTTTTTATTGGAATAACTTATTGAACCTCATAAACCTAATTGTAATATTTTTTCTTAATCGTTAAAGATAATGTTAACAAGTCTAACTAACTAACTAACTAACCATCACGCCGTTTCTCCTCAGGGGTAGGCAGAGATGACGGACCGCCAAACAACTCGATCTTGGCATACACGTCTTGCTTCATTCACATTCATACATCGTCTCATACATTCTCTTCTATTATTCCGACTTCTGACATGGCCCGACTCAAGTATTTGATTAACTTGATCGTGCCATAAATATGAAAAAGAAAGGACCTAGTAAATAAAAAAGATAATGGCCGCATCTGGAATTCGAACCTAAAACCTCTCCGTCTATCTAGGATCTTATTGTTTATCATCATTTTTATCGATATCATACTTCATGATTGAAATATGATATCGATAAGATATGAAGCAGTAAGGTGGGATAAGCTCAACTGGTTAGAGTGCTGGTACCGGATAGAAGGAGAGATCCTGGGTTCGAGTCCTAGATGCGACCGCTGCCGATTTATTTTCTGTGTCTTTTCTGTTTCATATTTCAATTGAGAATTGTTAATATTATAATTTCTTCAAAAGATTGGTATTCACTTTGTGGCGAAATTATTAATAAATGAATTAAATTACTTTGTAATCACCATTTTAGTAATACATACATATCAACATGTTTCGAAAGCGATGCTTTCCTCTTCAGGATATACAGAATACTAAAAAATAATAATGTCAAGTATAGACAAATGATTTTTTTTTTAATTTGTCTTGACATTATTATTTTTTAGTATTCTATATATTCCTGATGAGGACAGAATCGCTTTCTAAACATGTCGATATGTATATATTAATTATGTGGTGATTACAAAGAAATTTTTAATTAATTTATTGTTAATATTATCTTCAATGATTAATATACACCAACCATGCACCGATGTAAAAAGAAACTAAAAAATACGTAATAATGAACTCATGGTGAGAAACGTAAAAGCATTGATTCAGTTTGAGTGATGGGAAGATCGCACGCAATGAACCATTCGTCGTTGAGTATAACGAGCATTGGAGTACTTAAGCGAGGTTCAAGTGCTGTTTATTTAATACCGGGCATTACGTTCTAACTGGCATTGTCAGTCTCCACCTACACAGCCTTCAGACTATAGCCCGCAGCTACGGGCCTAGGCTGCCGGCGACCTTCTGAGAGGCCCTAGGAGGATTAACGTATACATTTATAAGGGAAAGAAAATATCCTTTTGCCGACGAACAGACTGTTATTAAATAATAAATGAAATATGGTGTAATATGCAATAATCCTCTAAAGCCTTGAGTAATGTTTTAATTCAGGCTTTGGTGGATAAATATATGTTTTTAGACTGCGTTTGGCTTTACGAGAGGTAAATAATATTATTCATTTCATTTCTGGCGCCAAATTTGCTTGTCTTAAACATTTCTTACAAGCTTCTTTGAATTGGGGATCAATGTAATTGTTTAGTCACTCCGGTACCGAGATTTAAATAATGATTTCTTCCTGTGATTTATTCCATAGATGTAAATGTAGTCGAGCACTACATTCAAGGTAGATCAGCTGTGAACTGATTTTTCGCTTCCATCGTAAGTAGTATATTATTTAATAGATTTTTACAGAGTGGAAATAAATTATATAAAGTGATACCCCTCTGATTATTATATTATAATAAATACATTGGTGACCCCGACGTGATGGATCAAAATGCCCAGATAAATAGCCTGTCAGTTCACAGCTGATCTTTTAAATGTTAGTTGAATGTGGACCGCGTATACATATGATTTATCCTGATAGTGCTTGGATAGTGCTTGGATACATAACTAAGTTAATAATATTGTTAAGAAACGGGGATTCACAATACGAGTTGAAAAGTTCCCGGCCTCTTTTTCAAGACAATGAGTGGATAGGAAAATAAGATTAAAAAAAGTATATTTTATTTAATTATTTAAAAAAGTTAGGCAGAGGAAGGTTGAGAAGTCCCGCTTATTCAGATCTGGCCATTTCAGGCAGCGAGTCCATCCTAAATGGCGATCTTTCACCAGGGCGATATTGAGAGTATCTTCTAATCTGGGTTTTATTATAAATCATGGGTAAACAAATAAAATTTAGAGTGAGCACAGAAAAGACGTAGGTACTGTTAAATCTCCTAGAAACTGGCTGAGCTCGGATTGCAAGCGAGTAACGGTACATCTCCCCGTGAGAACTACAACAGCAGCGGGCCGCCCGAAAGTTCGTTGCACAAATGATAACAGCATCGACTTTCAGCCGGGATTAAGCTCGGCTTTGTAATATTTGTCGGGAGGGCACCAGACCGGCGGGACGGGGGCTTTAGGAGATAAGCCTGTTCTGTGATTCGACCTCAAACACAAATCTTCCACGTGGGTTTACTTGAAAGGGATGAAAGCCAATAACTTGGACTTGGTAGATAGGAGAATTATATTTGGCATTTTGGAAGACAAATCCAAAGACGACGAGGTCGCGCATCAAGTCGATCAACAGAAATGATTTTTCATTAACCTGTTTTTTTAGAGATCTATTATAGACTATCAATTTTTGTTGCAGGTTAAAAACTGTTAATATCATCTTTAATTAATTCCTATTACTTTTTGGATACTTTCTTTCTATATTGACTGCAAGAATACCCAAGAATAATAATTTGGAAGCCACCTCTGGGGTGGAGATCCGAAATACTTGATAAACCTGCTTGATTCTGTGCAAAAGGAGGGCGGTTCGTCTCAATGACAATCCGTTGTTAAGAGACCGACTGACATCTCTGATGCACAGACGCAATGTAGGAGCCTGATCGAATCATCAATGATCCCCTCCGCGCCGGCGCACGTGCGTGAAACTCGACGGACACGAGCGGAACATCCGTTCACGGTTGATGTCGGCTTCATTAGAACGGGTCGTTTCGCCGACTCGTTTTTGTGTCAATCGGCTCGTATGTGGAACGAGCTACCGGCATCTGTCTTTCCTCCAACATTTAATCCGGGCCTCTTCAAAGCCGGCATTAACAAATCCCTTCCTACGGTCTTCCTCCTTAATCCGATTTTATTTATATGGAACTACTATTGTCTATGATTAATATTAAAGTTTTATTGTAATATACTTAATTTATATAATATTAATAATCAATATTTAAAGCTTCTGTTAATAATAAGTTTCCAATACTCTTACTTTAATAAATGAACATTGAACAAATCAAACAACCAAAGCAAGAGAAGGGGGTGCGACTGTATGAAAATGAGTGTTTATATAGTAGGGTAGATGTCGCTAGTGCAGTTAAGGTTATTGTGGTTCATTGCTGATTGGTTGTCTGTTGACTGCACCTACTAGTGGCCAATCGGTAGCGAACATAGGGAGTAGGTAGCTACACTAGTTTATTTGAAACGAAAGGCTGTGCACAGAAGAATATAATATTATATACTTGGGCAAGAAGAAATTAAATAAAAAAAATATTTAAAAATATTCACTAGGATCAGGAACCAAGATTATTAGCGGTCATTTTCAAAAGCGTGTATGCTTATTTATTTGGCGCAAAGGGCGGGTCTTATGTGCGATAAAGTGTTTTTAATAGCAAGTAATTAGTAACACGTGTTAACCGACATAAATCGGGTGCCAAAACGTGATTCGGAACATTCATGGGATTGAAATATCAAAAGAGACCACCGTCATTAGGGGAGAAAATATTGAACGATTATAAATTGATGTTGGTGCACTCTGAAATACGCAGTGATGCTGATAGTAATATCATATAACCAATTTTAAAATGCTGCAGCTCAATTAAAATAGAGAAGGCTCGTGTGTAAAAAGCACAGAAAATTTAAAAATTATTTGACTACTAAAAAAAAATTACCACTGCTTTTGTAGAATTATCTGTATTAGTAGAGCTCAAGCTTCAATCCCATACATGAAACAAAATAAATTTTCGTCAATCAAAGTCTCTACAAATAATAGAAATTAACTTGAAAGTAACACACAGTGTTAAAATGCTGAATCAATCCCCATATAATACCGAACAAAACGCGAGGATTAGTGATTTCCAATACTTACTCGATACAATAAAGAATGTGAAACAATGGATGCTTTTATTAATTATTACATCGCAAGAAAAATGGAACGTACAAATTTTTAAACAAGATAATGCACTAACATTTATGTATTTAAACGGTAACATTTAGTAGGGCAGTATTAAAATTGTGCAATAATGACCATTAGTTTAACGAGAGCATCTGATTTCAGTGGGTTTACCTCACTTTGACAATTTGTTTAAAAGTGGAAACAGATTTCACGCGTAAAAATAAATCAACAAAACAACATCATAGAAATCTTTAAGGAATTTTTATGTTATTTTTCGATTAATTGTAAAAGCTTTTCATAGTATTTTTTTGTATTTATACTTAATGCAAGTATATTTCCACAATTCCAGCTTTCCGCGTCCGCTGTTACGCGGTGATTGAATGGATGTAATAAAAGCGTTACTTTGTGTGTGCAATACGTGTAGGCACAGTATATAACTGAATAGCGTAGTGTATATGGCAGCGGGCAGAGGCAGTGGTATATCGAGCCTTCCAGTAAAGCCTCCTCCGCCCCTGGTATTTGAGCCCCAATCCTTCTGATACGAACGTAATTACCCGAACCAAACAAGCGCTTTAAAGACCCTTGTATACTTGTAACATCGCTTTGTGTTTTCAGTGGCCGATTATTATTGTAATTCCGGGTAATTCTAATAAAGTGAAAACTATTGAAAGTGTTTTATCCCCGCCTAGGTATTACTAGCCACCCTTCATCGTTAATCCTAGTTTAGTGTAATCCTACTATATGAATTATTTAATTACATACCTACATTTAAACCACGATTTTGAGAAACTATCCACTCCAACAAGGATTCATTATAATCTTACGACTACTGACAATTTATTTATTTGAAACACACACATTATTAAACGATCAAATGTAAGTAAGCTTTCACTGTCCAACTGGGAACAAATCCCGTTTTGGGACACTCAATGACAAGTTTAGTTCATATCAAGTGCCATTATACAAAAGTAGAAGGGAAAAAGCTAGTATTGACATAGCAAGGTAATATAATACGATCGTATATCTTGAAAAAAATTATAATAATTAAGTATAAAGAGATGCGAAGAATAGTACAGAAAAAAACTTATGAACGTACTTATTAAGTATATGTGTTTGATAGGTACTAGTTGGTGCTATGAGGAAAAAATGCGTTTAAAATTGAGCACTAAAAAAAAAGATAATATTATTCAGAAATATCGATAAGATTGAGTCAAGTATTACTCAGCTTTATGAGCCGACGACGAAACTGCAGCCCGAAGAGGGCGCAGCAAATAATTAGTAATATATTAAATATATTTATATAAATTTAGTAATAGCGGTTGATATGAATAATACGTTAAAAATTGGTTATTGTTTTAATAAATGTCTCGTTTAAGAACGAGCACTCAAATAAGGCGTCGTCACTTTGCAGGTTAATAACGTAAGCAATATAACAACAAAATTATCTGTAAATTCTATACGGGTAGTAAAGAAAGTGTCTAAGGTTTACAATGACTTTCTATGAAATGTCTGAAAATATGTGCACTTTAAAAACAGTAAAGCTTTTTACCGTAAATTCTAGTAGGTATTTCTTGTAGAACTTAAAAGCGTACAGTTTAAGAGCTTTTGTCATTGGAAACTTTATGCGTTTTCCTGAATACGCGTGTAGAATTTACAGATAAATCAGTCGTAGTATTTCTTGCGTTAGCAGACTACGAAGTGTGCATCGTTGAGTGTCCGCCTTTAAGACAATCGTATTTTCTCCCTGTTTCTCATCACAAGCTTGTATAGGAAGTACTAATAATATTATTTAAAAAGAAAAACAGGTAGACATTTGATATAAGAAGAAATCTTGTCCGATAGTCAGTTAATTTGATTAACGACGAGCTAATTGTTACTTTCCTTTCATAATTAATACAAGAAGTAAAGAGACAACTCCGATTGAGCTAATTGACCGGATCCTCGAGAAAAATCTTATTAAATTTCCGAACATTATAAAAATAAAACACGGGGCAAATAATTCTTATAACAGGCAAAGACTATTAAAGGCAATATACATTTGTTATTTGCAAACATTTACTAATCTTAATAGAAGAAAAATAAGCAAATATTAAAAAAAAATAATAATTGAAAATTACTTTGTAATCACCACTTTATTAATACATACATATCAACATGTTTCGAAAGCGACGCTTTCCTCATCAGGAATATACAGAATACAAAAAAATAATAATGTCAAGTATAGACAAATGATAAACATAGAACACAATAATGTAAGAATAGGCAAATTATAAACATTAACAAAAATTGATTAAAGTAGGTAATAATTATTCAAAAATGTTAATAAAATATTATTATAAAACATTGAATAACAAATGAACCTCGCCAAAATGACCGTTCGAAGCTAAAATAACTGGCAGTATAGAGTCCATGCCTTAAAATATGTAAACTCTCAAAGTATATTTCGAATGACAAACCGCAGTCCCACAAATCCGAAATAGTATTATGTCCTTATAGAATGTTCCCACATTATCCTCACAAAGGAACAAGCTAGCAGTGCTTTTATTGTATGAAACACATCAAAGACCGGTACATTTTCCACGTTTTACCGTGGTTTTTACGTCTGCACTTATGTGTGATTTATTGAGGGGGGAATTTCCATTAGTGTGAGGAAGTCTATTGCTCGTTCTATAAGGCTATTCGTTAGCCAGTTATACGGGGAGAGTTGAAGACGAAATGTGGCCCTTAATAAATTATTGATAATAATCAGGAGGGAAAGTTTACGTATAAGAACAGCAGGAAATGAAACAGGTCATCGAAATGTACACTTGAAGTACACAGGTACAGGTTTTGTAGTAATTCATTATCTTAAACTTGACAATAAAGCACACTGGTCGCTCCACTTGAAATGTTGGAAATATGCGTTTTCTGTTTTTATCTTGTTTTTACCTACCAATGGTGAATGTTTATGGGGCAACTTAGTAAAAAAACAGCAAAACATTTTACTGTGTTTATTAGTTTAACGAGATATTAACTTCTTTTCATCTTTATTTTGTGTATATAACAGGGTTTATAATAATAGGAACATGAAAAATGCAACGAAAAAACTCCACTCAAACGTCGAAAGTCAGATTATAATAATGCCTCCATAGAGTGAAAGATAGTGCGGTAGGAGAATGTAATTCAAGATGGTAGATAAAATCACAGCATGTTCGTAAATGGAAGTGTTAAACGCAGTAATTTCAACGTAGGAACTGTGTTTTTACATACGGAAACAGAAATACTTCGTGTTTACCTACCAACAGCAATGAAAATGAGCTAATATCATTTTTTAAATGCCGAAAACGAGTAATATTATATTGTGTCTTATGTAAAATATAAGAAAATCGATACTTAATAACTTTCATATTAAACAATTTTTGATAATTTTGGTAATTATTGTGTTCTTACTTACTACGGCATTATAGTTGTTTTAGTATGCTGTGTAAAATAATTTGTTGGCAGAAATAAAAAGATCACACTCCAAATATGTATGAAGATAAATAGTCGATTTAAAAACGTGGTTTGGAGTTTGCACTGAGAGCCTCCCGCTGTCAGCGGATAGTACCAGTATTGTAGTAACATGCATTTCGAGGTCGCTGAACACGCGCTTGTTGTGTTGTTGCATTCTATCGAGTCCAGTGCATTATGTGGATGTGAACTGTGGCAGCCTGTATGGTTCTTTTAAGAGACTCTATTGTAGACGATTATTCACGAAAAACAAATGTTTTAAAGAGCATGTACTGGATATATTCCAATATAATGTACTGTTTTAAGGTTACAGCAAATGTTCACCTCATGGGAAGGTAGTGAATTACAGTTGTGTTGCGTATTATCAGCTATCAACGCAATAAATAAGAGTAAAGCTTGATATTTTGAGGTAGACGCTCACTCAACTATAAGATGAGATGTTTTCAGAAAATTTGTTGATCACAAAATTCGATTTTGAGAGTCACGTTCTCGTAACAAAGTCGGTTGTTATAGCTGAAACCCCAATATTCCAAGATATTTTTACATCGTAATATCGCGCGAATTCTGGAGCAATTTTCCTTCCAAATATTTAAATTTATTGATAAAAAAAACTCAAAGGCAAAATAAAGCGGGAAACATAAGGAATACAAAAATACATTAGAGCGGACCCTTCAAACTTATTTAACAACCCCCTGAAAGGCTGACGCAGACAGAGGCTCGGACTCGGCAGATATTCAAAGGAAATTCACCAACGAAAAGCAGCGGATGCATGCAAGATAGAAAATGCAGCATGCAAATAAAGCACTCGAATGCGGGTTTGAAGTTAAAGGAATAATATTCCAGAAGCAACGGTATCTATCCCTAAAAACCAGGTGAGTCTTAATTATTCCGGCACGGTTTTTGTAAATGAAACAAACAAAAGGTAAGATTAAAGGGGAGCCCCACTTGAATGAATATTCAACGATATTCCACGAGTTATTGTTACGGGCCGGGCTACGGGAAATTGCATATGAAAGGAATACAAGAAAATATATGCATTAAATATATAGAATGAGGATTGATGATGCTGATTCGATACAAAGGAACGAAGACGTCCCGGGATTTATGCCAGAATCATGCAAATCCTCCGTGTTAAGCAAACACAAGAAGCAGGCACGTAGTTTGTTTAAGACTGGATAGGCAAGAATTTCACGGCATTCTTTTCAACAAAAGTAGAATACATTTTAAACAAAAGTATAGCATATAACATTATGCAGATACATTTAATTATGGGTAAAGAAAACATTGTATTCATTCAAAATTCGAAAAAGTCTTGCAGTTCTTTTGGGAAATGTAGCGATTTTGCACAGCAAAAGGCTACTGCTTCAGATTTTTAAGCTAGAGAGGAAATCATGATTTTATTACAGTTATACTTTGTCGTACAAAACTAGCTTTTCTATGGAAAAACGCTACCCGCAAGGAGGAATGTCATATGGATTCCACCATGAATTGACAGTTTCAAATTTAGTCAACATTGTGATGTACGAGTATGTAGTGCGAATATTATTCAACGCTGTAATGTGCTGCTAGGACGCGAAAACAATATTTTTCTACAGTTTAGAAAGGGTAAAAACCGAAAAAGCTTGAAAAATGGATTTTCAAAACGATTTCAGGTTTATTGGATCTTAAAACTCACCCTCTTAATTAACAAATCGAATAAATATTTACGTAATCTAAACAGCTTTGGTTTACAGTTCACGAGGAGCCGCAGGTGTTTGGTTTAAGGGAGATATTCACGCGTATAAATTATTATGTATACTTAAGGGTAGGAGGGAGGTGGGATGTATCAAGGGCTATATAATAAAGGGATACGGAGATAAACACACCGAGGCTTCCTTGCAGGCCGAGCCGTTAACTCGAGAGAACCAAATGTAGCAACATATTTACATTCTTGCTTTCAGCAGCGTTGTCAGTGTATTATGTCAATATTAATAATGATTCATAATTAATTAAAAAATTACTTTGTATTCACCACTTTAATAATATAAACAGATATCAACATGTTTCGAAAGCGATGCTTTCTTCATCAGGAACATACAAATGATAAACATAAAACACAGCAATTTAGCTTTTTTATTATTGTAATAGCTGTTTCAGTGTTCAACGACAGTGTGAAAACGGCTTTGAACGTCGAAACAGTTGTCACAATAATAAATTATAACATTATAATTTTTTTTAACATTAATTAAAAATGCATAAAAGGTATACATAGTTTCGAAGGTAATAGAACTGCAAATTGATGGTGACTAACTACCCATTACGCCGTTTCACCGCAGGGGTAGGCAGAGAGGACGGACCGCCAAACAACTCGATCTTGGCATACAATTCTTGCTTCATTCACATTCATACAACGTCTCATACATTCCCTACTATTATACCGACTTCTGACATGGTCCGACTCAAGTATTTGATTCACTTGATCGTGCCATGTCTTCCACGGACGTCCCCGGCTTCTTCCTCCATTCACATTCGCGTCACATATTCCCCTTACACTCCTGTCTTCGTTCATTCGCTCTATATGCCCGAACCATCTAAGCGTTCTTTTCTAAATCTTGCTCATTACGCTTACTTTACGAATCACAATATTTTTCACGCGATCGTACAAGGTTTTACCACACATTCATCTCAGATATCTCATTTCTATAGCATTCCGTCTACTTTAGTCCTTCCTCTGCCAGTTCCACGCCTCACTACCATAAAAATCAGGGTTGGTATCAGCACTCCATTGTGGAGTGCTAGGTTCACTTCTTTGGACAACTTTTAATTAGCGCCAACCGCGTTCAGTCCTCCATTAATGAAGTTTCCTGCATTCACCCTTCTTTCTATATCCCAATCAGTCTTTCCAACACTCGTAAATGCACTTCCCAAAAACACAAACACATCGACCTGTTCCAAGTATTTATCATTCACAACTAAATTCTACACTGTTTTCGTAGTCTCTCTTTCAAACACCATGACTTAATTGATGGTAAAACGAAGCAATGCAGTATTAACAGATAACGCAATAAAAATTAAAGTAAAAATTTCATTCCACCCCAAAGAAAGCCGAATAAATTAAAAATGCTTATAACATTTCACTCGCAAAGGGAAATGTTAAAAAGCGATAATTATAATAGTATGTATCCAAAAGTCCAATTAATTACTGTAGACATCCCGCCTTCCCATCGCCCGACTTAGTCGCATCTATTTCACCAAATGTTCCGCTTCGCACCCATTAAAGGCAACTTAGCCGAACTTCTCTCTTCACGGTTCAGGTTAGAAAGTCACTCGCGTGAAATTGAGGTAAATTAGAGTCAGAGAAAGTCACTACAGTTGTAGGATCGAGAATGGTGACTTTGACTCCTTCATTTGTTCGGTCATTCCCGCGGGAACGTGAGAATTTATAAGCTAGCTGAATTTAATTCCGTGAGTTTTCAGCTTAGCATAACGGAAATCTAATTTATGTTACTTTGCGATTTTACTTGAAAAATCGTACATTCACTACTTCGGCTCTATAAACTACTGTAATTTTTTTTTTCATTTTAATTCATCGTGTTGTCAGACTCCCTGAGCGAAAATCTATTATTGTGTATATATTTGTATCACATTCTAATTTGAAGGCAGCAAGTATTAAGCAACGAAAATCAGTATCCCCGTTACAGAAAACTCTGTTTGTTTTCTATTCAATTCAGTATCTAGTGTACTAAAAAATACAATTTGAGTATGCAATAGCGGACATTAGACGTACGATTCGGACACAAGATCTCACCACACTTCGTTCCAATATGTCCGCCGAAACGTGCGAGTAAAGGCGCAACCAGCCCAGAACGCCCAGATCTCCCGTCAGTTCGACGCGTAGGTTTTTCTCAGCGAACGTCGTGCTATGCCTTTACATTTACTGTTTTATGTTTATGGCTTTTCACCGACTGCTGATGGAAAATCAAAAGCAACGAATAGATACCTAAAAATCAGTATTAGTTAATTTTTG
Organism: Halesus radiatus; assembly: GCA_022606495.2. Lineage (NCBI taxonomy): Eukaryota > Metazoa > Arthropoda > Insecta > Trichoptera > Limnephilidae > Halesus > Halesus radiatus. The sequence continues at coordinate 27,561 of JAHDVE020000397.1, forward strand.
AACGAAACATTGTAAATAAACTATCTAAATTTCATACGCAATTTATAATATGCGTAAATATGACACATTACGTTATTATTTTAATTGGTAAATAATCATAGCGATGTCTATCTATGGTCAAACTATAGGAAAACTTTTAAACCGTACGACGGATCACGCATCAAGCCACACTTCGCTCCGATCTCAGAAATCCCTTTACACGTGCGCTTCCGCGCGGAGATCAGTCGATCAACGAATCGGCCAGCGCGCCGAAGTGTGGTGACTTTTTTACCCAAAAAAACGCAACGTTTCGGCCGGCACACCGATCTGACTTATCGGCGGGCCCTTTGAAGCGAAGATCGAGAAACGCAAGGGGAAACAAAGGTACGCGTGCGCGACTCTATTTATTTATTGATTCATATAATATACAAACTTAATGCTATAAAATGGTGATGGTAGTGTGCCTGTCTCACCAGGAGAACATGCGTTGAGAGCAAGCAAAGTATTGAATGTTACAATGGTTACTTGTGACATTTAGTTGTTTAAATAACATATTATAAAACGTATTTTTCAACTTTTAAATCTTTGTTTACAATCTTTAATATTTATCTAAGTGTTTAAGCGATGTTATGATGCATAGTTTAATTAACCTTAATGTTATTAACGAAGGGGTATGTTAGGTTGCTTATACGAGTAGTATGTAAACATCACTACGAGTATAGGATTAATTTTGTGTAATAGAACCCTTGCATAGATTATCCAAGCGACTGTGCTAGTATAATATCTATGTAGACAGGTTAAACTATTATAGCAAAACGCATTTTGGGTGAAATATTACAACATTGTATTATTGTAACATAACGTTTCAGGATACAGATATAATTCCTTCTACAGAAATAAAATTCCTAGGTTTCACTATAGACAATAGTCTTTCCCTTGAATCGCAAATTACAAAAGCTGTAAGTTCTGGTTTTTTCCATCTTAGGCAGGTAAAATCAATCAGGAGATGTCTTCCCTCTGATGGAGCAAAATCACTCATAAATTCCTTCGTTGTTTCACGTATGGACTATTGTAATAGTACATATGCTGGCCTCCCTCAGAAAAAAATCAATAGAATCCAGTCCGTCTTCAATGCTGCGGCGAGAATGATATTTGGTGAATCTAAATATTGTCATATAACCCCACTTCTAAGGGATCACCTTCATTGGCTTCGATGCCCTGAAAGAATAGAGTTCAAGATCTGCTTAGTGACCTTCAAAGCATTGCAGGGAATGGCGCCAGCCTATATATCTGAACTATGCATCCGGCAGGACTTAAGCGATAGACAGCTTACTCTGAGGTCAGCAGATCTAGATGCTACTAATCGTCTAATTGAACTTTCAAGGTCAAATCGAGCCGTCTACTATGATCGCTCTATCGTGTAAATGGCCCTCTCATTTGGAATAAACTTCCCCCAGCTCTTACTAATATCCAGAAATTGACTGAATTTAAACGGGCTTTAAAAACAAACCTATTTAAAAAATCCTACTGTCTATAAATTTTAATTTCTCTTCAATTTATTATAAAAAGTTATTTCCTCAAGCCTCTGGTAGTTGTTTGGTTTCGGTTTCCTCCATATATATATATATATTTTTAATTTTTTTGTGTGAAGTCCGTTATTGTTGAACATAACCCGACTACTGTCTTAAAATGTTACTATTTTTGTAGTAATATAGTGAATGTGTTATTTTTGTATAGCCATATGTATACTGCATAATATTTTGTAATTTTTTTATGAATATGCACCTAAGGAGTACTGTAGGAGTAGTATTAAGAATAAGCAGGAATGTATGTAATATGTTAGGAATGTATAAATAGAATGTAAAAGTAGCACTGTAGGATACCACTGAATGGAGTTATTTAATCATTTTAAAGTTTATTTATAGTAAAGCGCACTTGAAGTGAAACAATACAAAACTTCGCTATATAAATGCTTTGTTATTATTATTAACTAGTGGTTACGACTTTCCACGCAAAAAGACACATTATGAGAAGAAATTTTCTCAAATTGAAACGTTATATACCGAAGGTTAAAAAAAATCACAGCATTCATAAAAAATGGAATCGTCAGTATTGAAAACACACATAGACTTTAAAAGTAGGAGAAAAATAATTATTTTACGTCTAAATGTCGATATTTTGGCGCGATTACCCGAAGTTTGGGCCATTGAGTAAAATTTAAGGTGAAGTTTGGCAAACAATTTGGGAACTTGCTTAAAACAGTTCTGTTAGAATTTGTTATAAAAGTACGGAATAACGAGGTCTAATGAAGCGTTATGGAGATTTCTTGTAAAGTTAATGGCAATTTATTAGTCCTGTAACGGAATTAATCGCCTGCTATTGGCAGGAGCATTCTTCATGTTGTTCCTTGGGAGAATGGAAACTGCGAACTGCGAACTGCGATAGGCATTTCGTGAAGAAATTACTCTAAGTAATGCCCACTAAACCTATTTAACAGGCTATTTCTGGTTTACAGAAGTAAAGTTATGCAACTACGTAGGAAAACAAATATTTTGCAGACATTAGTACTAACGAAGTAGGATCAAATGTGTAATAAAAGGTTTAGGAATAAGTTTAAAAATAAATGTACCGCACATCCAATTATTTAAGAAAGTTAATTCATTCATGACTCCATAATAATTTTAAGACTTGGTAATGAGTATAGTTCAATAGATGTTTACCATTACAACACTGTGTCTAGGCTAAAAATCCGTTCAGTTTAATCTGTTTATTAAACTTATTAAGTTTTTTCATTGCACCTTTTTATCGTCCTATTCATTATGTTGTTTCTATAAAACACCCAATCGGGCGTAATAAAGGTTTGCTGTATTGTAAACACGTTTTACAACTGTTCATGTTACTACCCGCATGGTCTCTACCTCTTTACTTCTTTTATACTAATGTTATTATATTATGTACTAAGCCACTTGTTATAATTTTTTGTACAACCTGCAGTTTTAATGTAACACGAGTAAAATTGTTCTTCATTACGGCTGTAATTATTTACTTCTTTGTACTATAATTATTATTGCATGTACTATATTATCATACTCCTATGTATAACTATGTGATAAATGTATCAACATGTAAAAGCCTCATAAGCGTGAATAAATAAATCAACACCGAATCGTAAATGCGAAAAGATGTTTTAGACATACGCGTATATAGATAATGCCTTTTTCGTGCGTATACCCCTCATATGAAAACCATTTCCTAGATGAGGAGCCAGAAATAATATTAGAAAAATCGAAAAGCCAGAACTAAGTAAGTTTTAAGTGAAAAGGGTCGATAGGTTAAAGTGAAAAGTGGTGGCCGAAGGTTGTTCCGTCGGAAGGCCAATCAATACAACTTAGGCCGGTGGTCGTGGTAGACTCCGGTACAGAATGGATGGAGTAGAGAGATCCTATCGCTATCGGGGCCTACTACCGAGCCTGAGATTAATCTCAAGAGCTCGTTAGAGCGACCTCTTGCTTCGGACGTTTATAAATCGAAGCGAGCATGATTCGGCAGATAAAACGGAAGAAGTAAGCACTCACCCTCCGATAAACAGATTCCCTCCGCCCCGCCCCCTGGCTTTAGGCTTTAGTCTCTACCACCCTTGTAAAGTGGGACGCGTCGAGATACAATTTCGCCCAATCGCTAACTGTCTTCAGATTTTTTTTACAAGATTCGACGTACTGCGAGAAAATCAATCTTCAAACAGGTATTTTTTTAACCCGAGAGGGAAAATAAATTGTATCCTTAAAGGGGTATGTTAATAATTGGGGGTTCAACCCACCCCATTCCTGAGACAAAACGTACGCGAAACTACTGATAAATGTGTTTCATTTTTATATACCTTTCATTTATTGTATTTTCTGTATGTGATATCGTATTCTAAATATGTCGCGTTTCATTCAATATTTTTTTAACCGCCCTACCCATATGAACGTAAGTGATACCGCTATATTATCGCGTACTTTCAGGACCAAAAAACTATACCAGAAACCCACAAGACATTCGTATACGTCAAGTTTGTTCCTGCGTCATCTCGCTTAGTATTTCGAGGTTAGCCGAAGCTAATGGATGTGTTCGGGTATTTTCGTCTCTCCCATAGAAGTTACGTCACTAGTCAGTGGTTCTCTACATACTCTAAAAACTCATACATCCTCATACTTTTTTTATCGCAAACATCTCTCCCTCTCTCTTCCCTATTAATATATCTCTATTTTTAAAAAAATGTTCAGTTTCCGTAAAACATAACCTCAAGAGCGCTTTACAGCAATATTTCGGGTTTGATTTCGAATGAGTCTCTTACAAGAGCTTATCTTCCAATCCTGAAATCTAATCACATCACATATCACACAAAAGCCTAAATCTGTACTACAATATACAATAGAATTAAAATTGGTAAAACAAAGCTGATTTCAGAATTGATTGGATATATTGCTACACGAAAAAACTAAGAGACAATCTAATATCAAATTTTTCGATAAACATCAGAAAATGGATGAAGGATAAAAAAAGTTGCGGGCACGGCGATATTATTTTCCGTTGTCTCAATTCCTAAGATTGACATATTTTATTAAAGGAATGAGGAACGAGGATTCCCGTCACAGCGCGACAGAGACGGGGAGAAACGTCCCACGAGACGTGGCATTATTTCATATCGAAGCTTCTTCCATCATTTTGTGCTATATTCTGTCACGTGATTGATTAAACGATCGCATACATTCGAGAATAATCGAAATTGGGAATGGAACACAAACTGTAGAGGGAATTTCCTTCCCTCGAGATGGATTGGATTGATAGGCACAAAAACATCTGTTCTTCTAAACAAACACTACAGGTGTTAAACTTATTGATACATTTTAAATTCATTTTCTGAGATTTCTTGTCAGAAGAGAAAAGAGGAAAACTTGAAAAGATAAATAAAATGTGAAATTTATATCTATGCTTCACTAGATATTTTGGCAATGATTGATAGTTTATAATTTCTTCCAAAGATTAGTATTCACTTTGTGGCGTCATTATTAATAAACGAATTTTTTTTTAATACTATGTATACACCACTCTGTTAATATACACACATATTTACATGTTACAATAAATAAATTTTAAATAACAAAGATAAAGATAACAATTTAATAATAATGTGTTAATCAATGTTTTATAATAATTTTTTATTAACATTTTTGATTAATTACTTACCTACTTTAATCTTTTTTTGTTTATGTTTATAATATGTCTATTCTTTGTGTTCTATTTTTATCATTTGACATTATTATTTTTGGTATTCTGTATATTCCTGATGAAGAAAGCATCGCTCTCGAAACATGTAGATATCCGTGTATATTAATAAAGTGGTGAATACGAAGTAATTTGTTTAATTCATTGGTTTATAATATGTGTGTAAAATCAACTATTGTGTGAAGCTATGACTGTATGGTTATTCATTATAATTAAATGAAACAATAAAACTTTGTTTAAAAAGTGGTTAAAACAAAGCATGTATAATATTCAATTATGGAATAACTTGTTGAAGCTTATAAACTTAATTCGAATAAATTTATAATCAATTAAGATAATATTAACAACTCTCAAAAAACGCAGAAAAAGTCAACAGAAGTACCATATAATTAAAAATCGGATAGGTATATCCAAGACACGATCTAAAGATTACGAATAAATTCAGGGAGAATCTTGTAGTCATGATAAAAAGGTAGCAGCCAAAATATTTAGGAATTAATTGAAGACGATGCTGACAGTTCTTAGAAATCGAAGTATGATACCGATAAAAAATGAAGTTAAAAATGGATTGGGTAGCCGTAGCTCAGTGGATTAGAGCGCTAGGTTCCGGATAGACCATGATATCCTAGGTTTGAGTCCCAGCTGTTCAGGTTACCCTTTTCAGTTTCATGTTTCGTTTTGAAAGTTGTTAATATTATCTTCAATGAATAAAAACATATTTAAAAATAAAACATGTATAATATTCGTGTTATGCTATCAGATGTTTAAGTATGAACAGGGGAAAAATTAAAGCTTGCATTAAAGAAACGGTCAAAACAAATTAAGTAAGTACTAGCAAAAGAAAACTTTAACGTTTTCCATCTTCCATTTATTGGAATAACATATTGAATATTATGAGCTTCATTGTAAAATACTTTTTTGAGGAGACGGTCTAGATTGCAAATAAGTTCAAGTAGAACCTTGCAATCACACAAAAAGGTAGCAGCCAAACATTTTGGAATTAATTTAAGATCATATAGTAACTCTTAATTGAGTTATGATAACGATAAAAATGACGGAAGGTACTGCGATATCATTCGCTCGGTGGTTAAAGCGGTACTTCCGGTAATACAGAGATCCTTGGTTCGATTCCCAGACGTGACCGCTTTTTTGGGTTTTTTATTCTGTTTCGTATTTCATTCGAGATTTGTTAAAAAATATATTTTCTATCTTATTGATAAATACGAAACAAACAGAATGGCGTCTTGTGTTATTTTTTGGCAGTTAGTTGGCTATTTCACACAACTAAAGCTTATGATGCAAATTCCACAGGCCGACAAAGCTCTGAAAATTTCATGTCAATTCATGGCTCGAAAGTTTTAGTGGACGTTTAAATAGATTTTAACATACAGAAAAGAAAGAAATACGTTAACTGCCCGTATTCAGCATTAATTAAACCCACTTTTGTACTTTCAATACCAATCAAAAACATCAAACATTTTAAATAAAAGGAAAATTATTATCTACAAAGCACCCAGCAATAAATACGACCCATATTCCAACAAAACAGTATTCGTCATAAATAAAAATCCACATTAAGTGTCCCGCGTACTATCGAGACAAAAACAGCCGCCAATTAAAATTTTACACCCGCTCGCCCCTATTTCCCTCTACTGATAAACCCTTGACGTTACTACCCCCGTTAGGTATTATGTACAGATCTTACACTGAAAACTGTATTGAGGATATTTAAAGCCTGTTTCAACAGCCTCCACCGGAAATAGAATCGGAAAATATTAAAATGAAATTCTGTCGATTTCGCATTTCACTGTCGACAAGTGGATTTTATGTTTCCACCAAAAATGATTGGAAATGAACGATGAAGTTGAATGTAGCGCGGTAGATTTTTCAGATTACAACGTTAACTTTCGCGGAGCTTGTTTGTTAGCTTTATCAAAGTTGGTAGTTAACATCTAAACATCGATATCGAAAACGATCAATAAAACAGACGATAGCATTGCAAATTTTACATCAGAAAAGGAGTTTGCCCCAAAATACAGCAATTTTTTTTAAACTCTATGTCCTATATCAAATTTAGTAGTGTTATTATTAAGTTCTGCAAGTATTTTCAAGTTTTTATTATTGTGACAGCTGTTTCGGCGTTCAAAGCCATTTTCAAATTGCGGTTAATCGACATTGTGACTACTTATTTATACGATTTTATTTACTCCCACCCCATTCTAATTTGGACGGCTTTTAAAAAAAATGATTTATTATCGGTAAAACCGATTTAGTTATAAAATAATTAAAATTCTCTATTCTGTTGGATTAAATGGAGTTCTACGAATTAAATACAAAGACAATTAGTGAAAATTATGTTTAGTCTTTAACTCCTCATTCACCCAAGTACATTATAAATGATATTTTGTCAATAAGATATCCCTAAAGGTAATGATTGCAGCAGTAAAGTTCAACATAAATTATTTATCAAATTATATTATTTATAAAAAAAAATTATGTAAACCAATAGATGTGTGATATTAGAACATTATTTTCCGAAGTAAAAGACAACATTTTCCCACGGACATAACTGAAAAAGTGTATTCACACAGTAACTGTATAATTATCGATTATATTGGTTGAAAACAACAAAATTATACGTTGTCACAAGTGTATGGAAGTCTTGAATGGAGCTTTACTGTGCATATTGCCCCTATGAACCAAAACACGGAGTTGAGGAATTAAAATATGTAATGACTTCTTCGCTGCAGTCCCCAAATGATATCATTTAACAGTGTTCCGCTACAAAGTAAACTAGAAATTATACGCATAATTAAAATGCAATTAGATCCAACCGTGCGAGAAGTATAAGTGTCTCAACTACGGTATAATTAGCAACACTAAAAAAAAACTAAACGATAAAAATTCAAGCAAAGAAATGACAAAATAAATGACAGTAGTGTAATATGCAAGCAACTTATTAGCCATAAAATTTATTTTTACATATGGTATCCCTACTACAAACAAAAGACAATCGACTGACGTTCTGTTATGCACAGAACCGTGAATTCATTCGCTTTTCTGCCTCTTGCTGAATCGGTCGTGTAGTAGAACATACTAGTGACTTGCTGATTTGCTTTTGCATCACTTCTCGGTTATAAATTTACCTTCTGAATTTTGTACGCGTTGAGAAATAAATTAATCAAATGGTGACCCTTCTTTTATTTATATCTCCGCGACAATCTTTAACGAAAACACTTGGTAAGTATTGGTAAGTATACACAATACACAACATACCGTCAAACATATATAATACCGTTAAATACGTTAAAGAAGCATCTAATATTGTATGAAAAATTAAATATTGATGACAGAACACCACTCTACCAGAAATTCATTTACAAAATCGTCTAGAGCGCTGTTGAGAACTATCGCAATATCAATATTAGAGAATTAAAAACAAAATATATTATTATATTATACTAGCTGATGTGTACCCGGCCTTCACCGGTTTTTTTTTTTGGAATATATTATGAAATTCTTTCTTGTCGTTTGGGTGCCATAATTGATTTGACAGCGAAAGTTATGCCTTGTGACGACTATTACTATCTTTAAACAAAGAGAAATTAATTTGAAAATATTATTTCATTCCGAACATATATTTATTCAAAATATATCTAAAATTCATTCATTTCATTTCCGGCAACCCGGGCGTTTATTTGCACAATTTTTTAAAAATTTATATATACTATATCCGTCTCACTAGACGATGTCTGTTCTGAGACGGGCAACAATAAAAAATAATTATATAGATATACAAATTAATAAAAATGATTAAAAATACACAAGGAAATGTATAAAACGCATATAAAATAAAATTTTAAATACAATGTTTAAAAGGTAACGAACCTAGAAAATTAAAAATTTAAAAAAAATGTAAAAAATGATTAATTGAAAGTACATAATAAAAATGCATAAATCAAAAAATATATAATAGTAATAAGAATAGCAATATCAGATTAAGGAGAGTTTGTAAGTAAATTGCTGATGCAAAAGAGCGCCCTTGAGGTGATTTTTTACAAAAACGGCGCTATACCAATTATTCAATTATTATTATTATTATTAATTCCTTTTTTGTTTATTAGCCATGTGTTTAAGTTTTTATATAACCATTTTAGGTTGTTTTGGGTTATATGTTGAGAGATTTCTATTAGAAATATGTTAAATATGTGAGGTGCGAGTCGGTAGGGTTTGTGTTTCTTGGCAAAAGTGGATATAATATTGGGTACTTAAACAAGATTGTGAGATTTAGCGTTTGTGTTTTGTGAGTCAGATATGTAGGAAGGTGACGATTTTATGCAGTTATTATAAATAATTTTTTAATAAATAACTTTCTTATATCACGAATGCTATTTGTAATTAATAAGTTTTCTGTGGGACGAGGATACGGTTTTTTTATCATAATTTTAACTATTGTTTTGTGAGATGTGTTTAGCGCCATAACATACGCCTCTGCAGCTCCGCAGGACAAAGTAAACATTTTTTAATCGTTGTAGTGACATGATGTTTCTTATTGTTTTTAAAATATAAGATAGTTTTCAGATTCTCTTTATAAGTAGGTAAATATGGAGTTCCCATTTTAGTTTGCAGTCCACTGTCAGGCCTAGATACTTAATATTATTCGTGTGTTCAGTGTTAGGTTTTACAGGTAATACATGGGTGTAGGCGGAAATGCGGAAAGGTTACTCACATATAGAACTTACAAAACACATTTAGCAAAAAATGATTTTAAATATTGTAATGAATTGTTTGTTGGCAGATGTACATACGGAATATGAAATGGAATATATTGTTATTGTAAGTTTAAATCTAAAGAAAAAAATACAACATATTATTGTAAAATATAATACTAACATATTCAGTATTTTTATAAGTTTCTTGAAGGATTTAAACTTAAAACTATAACAATTTATTCCGTACGTACACCCGCCAAAAAACAAATCATCTCAATATTAAAATTTAAAAGCATCGCGTATTATAAGTTTTTTTTCTAAAATATTTCAAATAGAGCCACCTGTGATCGCGTATCACCTAATAATAATTAAAAAATTAATATAATATTACGCGTTTATTGGTGATCTCCTCTTTTTGTTGTATTTTTTTTTTAACTGATTCTTTATTGGTATCTATTTTTACATCGCAACAATATGTAAAACAGTGGAAACATGTTTGCTACAACAACAAGAAAAAAACAGTTAACAAACGGAAAATAAAAAAGAGTTCATCATCAAAGCGAATTCCGTGGAAAAGTAAAAAAAAAACTCTATTGTGAGGGCAGTAACTAATTATTTGTTTTCAGTTGAATACAACCAGCTGCAGGTTTCAAAAGTTAGGGGTGAATAAGTAGAAGGTTCGCAGCGGGGCCGTTCGGGTAATTAGTTTCACTTGCTAACAACTACAATCCGACGCTAATTGTTGTCAATGCAAACTTGCAAACAAATTAAGTAAATAAAATACTTGTTAAATATTTGAGAAACAAAAGTTATTACTTTCGAAATAAGTCAGAGTGGTGTATTTTGTTTTTGTACTTGAATGAAAAAAATCGGGTTTGAAAGAGTAATAATAATACTCGGATGACTTGTATAGCGCCGTTTTTGTGAAAAATCACCTCGAGGGCGCTGTACAAATACTAGTTGTTGTGGTTTATATTATTATGTACAAACAGATACAGAAACATACTTCTTACCTGGTAGGTTAGTCCAGATTAAAACGTTAAATTACAAAGTTATCGCTTGAGAAGATATGATTTTGTACGCACGGGTCATAATATTAGAAAACACCGCACATTGCATGATGTTGCAGTTAATGTTTAAATCCTATTTGTCATTGATATTATATTTATTAGAAGGTTATTGGCAAAAGAAGAGTTGGTATTTATTTGAGATTTTCAATAATAATTATTTACATTTACAAATATTTATAGTTATTTACAATGTCCCGGACTGTGAACAGTTTCAAATATCGCTTAACCTTAATCAAAGCAACGAAAAAAAAGACAGAAAGGAGTCTGCATATTGCTGTTTCTATCTATATTGCTACTTGTAATGATTAAATATACTTATTAATTTTATTAAAAATCTTAAAATCTTTAATCGACAGCCCTGAATTGTTGGAACTCATTTGCATTAATATACCTGCCAAGCAAATACACCTTCAACTGCAGCAATAACTGCAATACTGACTACTGTATCTATTCACCAATTCTTAGAATCCATTGCCTTGTAAAAAAAATTGCGAGCTGGTCGATATATTTGGTATTGATAAACTTGCTAGTTTTTAAAATCAAATAATTTCAATCCTGCCTAGTAATAATTAATTTTATTTTATGTAATATGTTATATGTTCAGTATCTTTATATTGCATTGTTTATACTACATAATTTAATATTGTAAATTAAACATCACGGTTAATGTAATAATTTGATGCTTCAGATTCTTTGTATTGTAAGTAGGTACATGTTTTATTGCTTACTTCATGCCCACCAATCTAATTATCTTATTTAAAAAATATTTATATAATGTTACCTACTATTCCATGTAAAACTCCAATAGGGCTACATTACATATATTAAAACAAAAAAAAAATAGAAATAAAACTAGTAGAAGAAGGATTGGATTAGTTCTGAAACGAATCAAATTAGATTTTCCGACCTACTAATCTTGATGATTAGAGCTCGGGGCAATATACGTAAAATGCGTTTAAGAGACAACCAGAGCATACTACCCGTTTCAGCGAAATTAAATATAATTACAGGGAGGATCTGAATCGTAATAATTGAAGCGCTCTGCACCGTGCGCCTGGCGAGGCATTCGCCGCAATCCGCATTGCATCCCTGCAATTTTTCAACCGCCCACAGGCGCCCTACGTCACCGCGCGAATATACGGGAATTTCATTTAAAATTTAAATAACGTTTCATTAAAGCGACGATTGAAAATTTCATTATACCTGCAACATTATTTCAAGAATAACTAATATAAATAAATATATAAATTTGCGAAAAAAAACCTTCTTTTCACACTATGCACATGCATATTTTATCTAGTCTGAGGTCAGAAATATCAATATAAAGTATATATATTTTTAGGAAAGGGCTACCTTTCACAATAACCCATGCGCCCTTGAGATGATTAAATTACTAAACGGCGCTGTATACGAGTATATACGCTTACATGGTTTGGGAATGTGAATGGAATAAGAAGCCCGGGATCTCCGAGAAAGACATAATCGAGCGAGTTAAATACTTGAGTCGGGTCATGTCAGAAGTTGGAATAACAAAAGAGAATAAACGAGACGATCTTTGAATGCGAATGAAGCAAGAAGTGTATGCCGAGATAGAATTGTCTGGCGGTCGGTCCTCTCTGCGTACACATGCGGTGAGATGGCTTTAGCCTATTTAGTGACCAGATTCGAATAACCAGGTACTTTGAGGTGGTTTTCTATTTCGCATCTCCTATCCCTCGCCTTCACTCCAGCCTTACAAGATGCCCCAATTGGGGATATCATAGTCACACTGACTCCACACAGTTGGGACTCTGTCCGGGAAGTTATTTCTATATTATTATGATGCGCAACTGTGTTATTAAGATATAAACCTGGCACGACATCGAGTGTTTTATTTTACAATTTACAGTAACTGTAAAGTTTCATTTTCAAAATAAAGAAAGACTTAGGCATATTTATTAAAAATCACACCATTATAAGCATATTGGCGCTTTCATTGTGTCTGTATTCCCTTACTCTGATTGTCTTTTCATGGTTTGTAATGTTTAAAGATAAAAACAATGGCGCTTACAAACGTTTCTTTTTTTATATTAAAGACATAAAAGCAAATCGGTTTTCGTTCAGCATTTTCTCGAAACCACAACGATTTCAGGCAAAGTGTTTGTTTTAAGCCCCCGGAACGAATGTATTGTAAAAAAATCATGTCAATGGCTACTCGACCCGACTTTCGTATCATTAGGTTCCATCGAAATAAAGCGAACCAAAGAAACGGAGCGAATATAGCTCGATAAGCGACGATTCGAGTTGTATTGTGAATATTTAAACATCTAAATTAAAATAAATAACAATTCCTCAAAGTAAGGTGGATGATTTTTCTCGATAACGGTTATCTATCTCTCCGGAGAGAAAAAATATATGGCTATACCCCAGGTTGGATTGGTTCCAAATCTGTGATCGTCAGAATTTAGAGCTGTAAATATATAATTTATTATACGTATTAATTTGTTAATGTTAATACATCTTGCAATTCGGAGGTGTGATTTTACAATGGGATCTTAGAAAACTTTTGCAAATTAGTACAAAACATAATTTTTTTAAATATATGGTTAGATTGAAGTCTGATGTGTTATAATAGTAGTTAGGTAAATAAATTGGTAGAGGAAGGAAAAAGAGGCTAAGATATGTGTTAAACCACATTTGTCTGTACTACGAAAGAGGAAGTTTAATGTAAGGACGATGATATTTGGATAACTTGTTTAGCGGTTTTTAGTGAAAATTCAGCTAACATAAGCTCTAAATATAAAGAAACTATTGAATTCCTAGCCATCAACAAACATTATTTCATGCACGCAAAATTCTGATGTTTTGGCATGACCCGTGTTCGAGTGTTCGGTTCGTTTGACAGTGTCGTGTTTACCTGTGACATCCCTGACTATTTCTCTCATATGATTGCGCGTCTTTTATTTTCGTGATTCTCCTTTCTCCTTTCTCCAATTACATTTACATCCACTCTCCGTGCTCAAACCCTCGGAGCGGAGCGTCAGCGTTCGGTTATCCAAATATTACTATTATTACGAAAATGGATGAAGCAAGAAGTATAGATTTGAGTGGCGTTCCATTATCTCTGCGGACCCTTACACATACTTGGCATATTATTTCAATCATATCTTCGGAATAATTTTACAATAATCGGCAGATCGATTAAATAATTTGAAAGCGAATAACAATAATCCCGAAACACGCGAGTGTAAGGCTATTTTCCGATGTGATGTATTTCCTTAAAGCTCTGACTTTGGTAGCGGAGCCAGTGGGGTGATTCGGGCTGTATTTCCTGCCTGAGAGAGCCCCGGAACATTTTTCAGCTGCGAACCAATGGCGGGAAATCCCCGCTGATGCTTTGAAGTCCCACATTCCCCGGAAATGAGAACGGGCTTTGGATGATAAGTTTCTCTATCTGGCAGAAATAAACAGATACCTTTCTGGGGTGTTTCACTTTTTTAGTGCTTAAGGCGGCATGTTACCGCTATTTGATGAATGTTCCAGCTTATTCCGCGTTTATTGTGCGGAATTTATTTTGTATTAAATTTCATCAACTAAAAATATAGCTTTATCGAAAGCATAAAAAATTTAATAGTCAGGTGATTTATTTAAATCAACCATATCAGTGTTGAAAGAGAAAAAAAACTAAGAGATAAATGTCTTCTATCCACGATTAAACTTCAGATTCCTTATTATTTAGTTATATAATAAATTAAAGGCTACGTTTTTCTTCGTAAAAAGGTTTAATGTAATCTTAATATAAAGCAAACAACCTGTTCGTCTCAACAAAAACTTACTCACGGTGTGTTTTGTAGTTATGAAATGTGCACAATTTGTTCATTTTGGGAAGTATAGAGATTTTAAATAAAATAC
>JAHDVE020000398.1:0-60777 GCA_022606495.2 Halesus radiatus
TTGCTATTCGTAAAACTAATTTAAAATTTAGATTTTTATGTGAGAATGAATATTTGTTTTCCGGAATTTTATAAAATATTGTAATACTATTTATAATTTCATGAGAACAATTCCTTTTCAACTAAAATGATCTTACCATCTTGTCATTTGAAAATTATTCGATCTGACACCACTTAAAAGTAACAGTCCCAAAAATTGTGACTTGAACGGTTTTACCTATTTGCAATCGATATATAAATATTTAATACGTAACCACAAATCTAAGCCATATTATATTAAGAAAATCACCCCCTACTTCCTCTCCCACCCTTTACAGCAGAATTTTAGTATTTCATGATAAAGTTTTGCACACTTGTAATGGTCTAACCATCATCCTTTCTTTTAATAGAACCCTGGAAAATATTTTTTTTATATGCATAACTTTCATGCTAGAAAAGCTATGTAGCCACATCTATCGACTTGTGGAGAGTTTGATTGCTGCAGTGAATTATAATCCAATAATTTTGATTCATAAACTCGTTGCAAATATCATAAAACCACGAGATGGCAGAGAAGAAGTGTTCCCCTCTTATAAATAAACATCACAGGATTGGGTGAAATCAATCTAAAAAGTTACCAATCAAACGAGCGTTCTACATAAACAACACTATGGTGACAGGACAAAGGAAATATTAATTATTTATGTGTGAATCGAAAAGGGTTCAGATCAACGGCCTATAATGTAAACATTTCACTAGAGGACAAACAGGACGAGAGAGGTCGTGAACTTTAAAGAATACAATGGATAATGCAGAGATAGATAACCATCGAAAAGTGAAAACAGAAAGTAAAAATAATACGCAAAATGTTAATTACAAATAAAAAACTACAAAGTGATGATTTATCTTGCACGGGGAAAGGTGTGTTTGCATTAGAATTTAGACAGAAAGACGTGTCATGTAAGGCTAAGCGGAAAGACAACGAATTAGAGAAAATAATTCAGAGAACAATAGCTTCAGCAGATGAAAAAGGGAAGAAACAAGAATTATACAGTATGGAAACTTCGGCAAACTTAAGAGGCGATTTAGGCGAGACTAATGTGAAATAGAAGTACAATTTTCTAATTTCAGGAACGTAGATAATTACAAGGGAGTGAAACTAGGCTGATTTTAGGTGATAAAAGGTATTAATTGAGTAGATTCGGGACATCAGATATTATGAAAATGTAGATGAGAAATGTATCAATCAATTATAAAATTTAAACTGAAGGAATTCAATAGAAATATTGAGATATATGGACTACTACTTTGAATATAGTTCGATACATTTAGGTAAAATTTTGAGGTTGTCAATGACTAATGTAAACAAGGCGACAAGAATTGTTTATCCAAGCGATCAGATGAACATGAAACTCGGGCAATAAAGAGATAAACGAACAATTAAAAATATACAGGGAAGATAGGAATATTTATTTAAGGAAAAGTAATAAAAAATAATGGGTTTTCGATTAACTCTGATTTATATCGGTTTTTTACAAAAGTAATGATTATTACCCATAGTAAACAATAATCTAATGTGATATTGAGTTAGAGTGGAATGGAGAAAGGGGAGTGGCCAGGAAAGAAGTGAACGGACTCATATCTACCAGGTTTGGGGTAGGTAAATCACAGGTAAAAACGCCAATAAATTAATACATAAAATTATTAAAGGTAGTGAAAAATCAATTAAGGATGATATCAATCGACCCGGATGAAAGTATAAGCAGACGACAGGTACATGCAAAAGGTGTAATACAGCTAGACCAGGAAGAAGCAGTGCAACACATTGAAAAATCATTCTGGAAAGGTATATTTATTAACTCAGGCAGGTGAGGTGGGGAAGAAATTATAAAGTGTTTACACCAATATTAGGATCAATTGAGAATTGCACGAAAATATGCGTTAATCGAATATTCACATGTTAGATCAGAGAAAAACCATGTTACCATCGGAAAATTCATAAATAAAAAGATATCGCATATCAAGATAACCAGGGACTAAGGGAATTTCTAAAATAAGGAACAGCAGGGCGATCTAGAGGAATGAACTAAATTCGATCCTGGCCGGAGTGAGGAAAAGTGATGGATTCAGAGGCGGGCCAGATTTTATCTAAATATTTACATTGAAGAATTACAGTCGAAATTAGTATTACTTACATATAGGTTTACGAGTTAATAGAGAACATAATTTAATGTAGGTATGGAATGGAGTTAAATCCTTTTGATTCTAAGCTAGGTATATAAGGCAATGTAATGAGGGAATATGGGATTAGTCGCGGAATACGTCGGGCGAGAAAAAATTAAATTACGTGCTGGCCGATTTTAAGTAATTGTTTTGTTTTTGGACTTAGGAAGTTTCATTTGATTTGTTTCTTACAATTAAATAAAGTTTTAAATAAATTCTTTTAAATAGTTGTTGGATTGATTCAACAATAGTTTGATTTAATTCAATAATAGTTTGAAAAATATTGAAGTTAAAATTCATTATAATTAAGTTGATACTAAAAATTACTTCTGTGAATTAATTAAAATTGGTGGTTTTAAGTGAAATTATAATAATCGAAAGTGTTTATAAATAAAGTGTTTGAATCGAAGTCTTCTAAAATTCATTATATTTAAGTGAAGTGATATAAAAAAAGTGACCCAGTAAATAAAGTGTTTTGTGTTCGAATTAATATTGTATTAAAATAAATTCTCTTGTTGATCTAATACAATAATAGTTTCATAAATAGTGAAATTTCCTAAAAATTAATAATACTTAAATTACGTTAAAGATTCTAAAAGTTGTAATTAAATTAATTTTCTCAAAACTGTTAGAGCAATGTGATAATAATAATAATTTAATAAATATTGAAAATTTCTAAAAATTAATAAAGTTATTTGTTTAAAGATTTTTAAAATTAGCTTCTGTGAATTAATTAAAATTGTTTAAATGAAATGTGATTTAATTCATATTTTGTGTTGAACTAAATTCATTACGAGTTTAAGAAAAATTAAATATAATTGCGTTTAAAATAATTTAGTGAAAGTTTAAAAACAGCTGAGTCTTAGTTTCATATAATTCATTTTTAATACCTAGCGTGGGATTAATTTCGTCAAAGAAAAATAATAAAGCTCTAAAATATTACCAAGCGTTCGGTTTACGGATTTAATTAATAGTTAGTAAAGAGAATTACGTGAGTACAAAGAATAAAATAGGAAAATAAAACAACAAAAATTTAAATATTGTTTAATAATATCCGGATTGAGAGATCATTAAATTTGAAGAAATAGTACAAATCGGTAGATCACGAATTGAAATTAGGAAACACTAGATTGTATTAAGTAAATATTTCTAACTTAGATTAAACATTCCAGGCAGGGAAGTTCAATATTTTCTGAATCTTCATATTGGCGTGTATAACCCGTCTGGAAAATTATGAATTTGTCGGAATTCAGGTGAGTCAAATTAATATACAAGTTTTCAGGATCCCGGGGAAGGCGAGGATGGAGATATGAATTATATTTCTAATGATGTATAAGCGCACATATTATATGTATGTATATATATATATGATTATATTTACTGTTTAATATATAGGTCAATACTATACGACCGTTATCTATCATGAGTGAATGTTTTGTATACTTGATCAAAGCCGTTCTAATCAAATATTTGTGTTCAAGTACATTTTATGATACCCAGCGGGTACATCTTCCTTCATGAGATATTTTACGATAAATCTTTCCTTTCGCATTGAATTATAATTAAACTAGTACTATAGATAATTCAATTGTCTCACTCATTACCAGCACTTGACTTTTAAATATTCAAAAATACCTATTTTTTTTTCATAAATACATTTAAGTATTTATAAAAATTTCCGGTAGATACCTACCTGTATAATTGTCTTTATCGAGTTAATTCATAGTCAACAACTTCAGAACATCTTTTATAGGTATTTCACTGTGTAGTGAAATAACTTCGGCTAAAGACTTGGCCTTTACTAAGAGTATGTATGTGTGTATAGGTATATATATAAAGAAAGTGTATAATGTATCTATCAAATCTATATGGCCGTTATTTATTTTATGTTTATTTATATACAATGTTTAATATGTATATATATATAAAACCAATTATTATATTTATGTATATCTCCTATAAAAACAATTTATTTTATTAATATATACATTTTCCTAACATATAAATTCAAAACTAACGTTACTAAAATTACCAACAACCCAAACGATTTTTATTAATTCAAAGATCGTTATCATTCTAAAACAAACCAATGAATCCTAATTGTTATGCTTCCTGACGGGGGTCTCTGACACTTAATAACTGTCGCATATCTCAATGACACACTTCCTCGACTGTTATTAAAACTAGGTCAACATTCCAAACCACACCTTCTTTTATCGAAGTATGTAGATACGTATAAGTATGTATATATATATTCGAATTTCAGTACATCTTACGAAGAATAAGTACTTTAACAAACGTCGACATTTAATTGAAAAATAACTATCATCTTTTGCGATGGACTATCATCTTTTAGAAATCACGTATTTGTAGTTTGCGTACATAAATATTTTTATAGCGCCATTTTCATAGAAAGATTCAATTCAAAGGCGCTCCACACCCGTTCGAACATATTGATGAATTCAACAGAACAAACAAAAACCCACATTACTAGAAATATCAAAATAAGCATAATCATTCGTCGACAATACGTTCCCAAGTTATGTTATAAAATTAATTTTATCTTCGACTTAGGTTTTCAAGGTTCAGGCCTTGCAAATTTTGGGCTTTTGGAGTCCTACCTTTTCTCCAAACAAAAAATCAATCTACAGTTAAATTCAAACTACATGAGATAGCAGGGTCTCATTAAATCAACCTGTCAACCAAACAAAAAGTAATCTATTATATATATTGTATTATCACTTTTACGTATATTCTTATGTAATATGTCTGAATATCTGGCACAGATTCACGACCTGTGTTGGAGATGTCAGATCCACAATTTTCTGGGAAAACTGGAGTATTGTGGATTGTAAAAACTCGTATTGTTTACATATATTTATAATTTGTACCTATCGATTGGGCAGAAATAATTGCTGATTTAAGCGTGGTTATCTCTGAACTCTTGATGCGGGGGACGGCCTTTCAACCCGGACTTTGCAAAAATTCGCAAGTATATAATGTTGTTTGACGAGGGGACGGAACCGGTTTGATCTCCTTTAAATGTAACTGTCTGGAGGACGGGAATTCGGAGGGTCTCGGACCCATGGATAAGGAAGGTGCTCTTTCCGTCGCGGTACAGGGGATGACCAATAGCGCACGAACTGAAAATTGAAGAGGTTACGTATACCGTTTGGTCAGGCTGTACGTCTGTGAAGAGAGAGTTACTGACCGGAAACGTGGTCATCTGAGTACTTTAGGGGTAGGTCTGGAGCCGAATTGCAGCAAAACAAACCGTATTCGATCTCTCGTCATAACAAAAGCTGTGTAAACTAAAACCTAATCATGTAATTTTCCCAAATTTAGGAGAGGATGGAGATGGCGCCAAAACAAGTAAAACTGTACCTTTTAACCATGAAATTCATTGAAACTAACCCATGTAGAATAACACTTAGTACGATGAGGAAAGGCGATAATACTGTGATCATTACATTTATGTATACCAAATTTAAAATCGAAACTACGTCGTATTATATAGATCAGGAATAGTGCAATTAGTATAGCCCAGAAGCTAAGTTTTCCCATTAAAACTCACGATAGAAAAAAAATAGAAAATTTAGGGGTAAAGTTAGAAAATGCTAGTCTTCCTATAGGAAATTAACGTAGATTGCATAGTAGGATAATAATAGAGAGTTCAGAACATTAAAGTCTAAGATAGGAATGTTAGGAATACGAATTCTGTCAATGGTATGCGAGAGTCTGCCTACGCTACAAAGAATAGGGGTTACCACAAATAAGGCCTTGTTTTTCCAATAGTCTGAAACAAAAAACAACACAACGTAGACTCCGGAAAAGCTTGGGAAATTGACCACATTGGAGTGCAAAATTTCCGTGAAAATCATGAAAATCGGAAACACTCGAATGTTAGCATAGGGCTAGACGTTACACGCTGGCCAAGGAGGAGAAAAACCTCAAATTGAAAGGAAAACTACAAAGAGTTTTCCAATCACATTAGTTAGGAAAATTTAAGGCAGCAGTAGAGGAGTCATCTTAAATCGGTGGCGCGAACGAAAGTCTATTGCTAAATTAAATCATAAACGAAGGAAGGACGGGCCATCACATCTTTAAAGCCTAGTAGGGGGGGGGGGCCATCTCAGCTGGCGCCGTGTGACCAGGAGTTTGTAGTAATACAAGATAGGTATATTTTCGTATTTGTTGACAGATAACGTATTCAAAATAATTAGAATTAGAAATACCTAACTAAATTTGATGTTAGCCAACCCTCAATTAAAAATACAAATAAAAAAAAACTAGAAACGTTCAGACAAAAGTAGTTACGAATTACTAGCGAAGCAGTTAACAATACAAAAGAATTAGAAAACTAATAAAATTTACTAAAATTTGATGTTAGTCAACCTTCTATAAGAACTAGAAATGTTTAGACACAGAGATTTAGGAATTAAAATTGAAATGATTCACAATACAAAGAACCGGAGAGATATATTCAATCCACGAACGTTATTGTACCATTTAAAGTAGACAGACGCAGCGAAGAAAGTCACATTTAACAGAAAATCGTTTAAGTGTTCTATTCACAGAAAATAGACAAATCCCCAGAGACAGAATAAGATTATCGTACAGAAAAAAATGCATTATATTGATAATTTAACAAACAAACACTTCACCAGCAAGCGAGGCAAAGCGATAAACAAACAAAAGATACTCGAAATTATACAGGCTTCCTTCGTTATATCACACTTGAAATGTATAATTAAATTATATGAACATTTCATGCCGTGATATTTACATATTATATGAAATGTTCATATTTGAAAAAACCAACGAACGGGCTGAAGCCCTTATTATTGTTTATCGAATTAAGGAATTTACTGATAGGCGAGCGTGATTGATTTATGGTACTTGAGAAACAAAAATATAGATCAGGAATCTCGTTTATATAAACAACCGTGGCATTGAACCCTTAGAAGAATGCAAGTCTCATAAAAAGTAGGCCATCAATCACATTTATTACAATGAATGAACGAAAATATAGGTCAGGAATTTTAATGATGTAAACAGTCGATACGTTGAACCTTATGGAATGCAAGTCTCATAAAAAAAGTGGGTTACTAGATCAGGTAGGCCCATCACTCATAATTTTTATTACATTGACTGAAGACGAATATAGGTCACTGTGTTACGTAAACAAATACGGGTGGTAATTTGACGAAGCTGGTTTTGGAGAATAGGAAACGATGCGAACATAAAATTACACTGACGAATTAAAAATATTTTGCGAATTAATTGCAGTGCAAAAAATAAAAATAATAAAAGTGAGTGACAAGTGCAAAAGTGATTGATAATAATAAAAACCGTCTAATTGCTTTGAAAATAAATAAAATAAATAAATAAAAATATAAATAATAAAAATAAAAAAAAAAATAATAAAATAAAAAAATAAAAACTTGAAAAACTTGAAAAAATTATAAAACTTAAAAATTTAAATAAAATAAATAAATAAAAATATAAATAATTAAATAAAAATAAAAAAAAATAATAAAATAAAAAAATAAAAACTTGAAAAACTTATAAAACTTAAAAAACTTATAAAACTTAAAATTTTAAATAAAATAAATAAATAATTTAAAAAGTTAATAGATTGTAATTTATAATTTCAGGTATCAATAGGAACATTTTTTTCAAAAAAAAAAAAAAATTTCTTTGTTTAGGTAAGAAAAGTTTTGTTATGTTATATTATCTTGATAAATTGTCTGGTTGAGATTAAAGTTTTAGGGGTATTCATTGCACCAATTCGCTAGGGATTTTAAAATTATATTGTGTTCGTAATAATTCAACGTTGAGGAAAGGAATTATGATTAGGGATCAAAATCTTGTGTTGATAATTGTTTAGGGGAGAAATCATGTTCACTTCATATTTTAGGTTATAGGATGTTTTGTAATAATGAATAAGAGATAGACTTAACATGGTATAATAGCATAGTTACTTAAAGAAAGCGAGATGAAGGAAAGATTTGTTTGAAGCGAAGGTACGAGGAAGAAATGGGTATATTAAGGATTGTGATTGCGTGACAAGATATGAACTTATAGTTTAATTAATTAAGGATTATTTGAAAACTATTGTATTACTTGTTAAGGCAGATGTGTGTGTGAAAAAAAAAAAAAAAAAAAAAAAAAAAAAAAAAACCCGCGGAATCAACACAATCCTTTTAATAAACCATAAAATGAGGGACCTACGTCACATTGGAAGGGGGTCATCTTATCACGCGTGCTTGGGGCGTGATCATTTTTCCAAAAAAAAAATTAGTTTTGATAAAGCTTCAGAGAAAGGACTTTCCATCTTACATACCGATAATGGGTGTGGGCTTTAAGAATCACGCGGAAAAGAAAATTGAAAAAAAAAATGGAAATAAACTTATTTTAAAGGTTGTGCTGACGCAGTTAATAATGAAAGACAGGAGAAAAATGACTGGGAATTTATTTATTTTCACAAATAAATAAAATGCTGAAACAGTGTTAGGGAGCGTTTCGATCAATTTTCTTACGATGGACAGACATGAATAGCGGAAAATCTTTGCAGACGTTATGTAACTATGCTCTGAGGGGGGAGATATTCTGTGGAATATGAAACTGTACCGACTTACAGTAGCTTATCAATTAAGGATAGTTTAGTCATATTTATTTGCTACGGAGGTTGGGAGATGAAAACGGATTATAAAAGGAGGGGGGAGGAATTTTCCCTAGAGGTTGTTCCAATTTTAGTTGCTAACCTTAGGAATAGGTTATCCACTATAACCGCAACAAGAGGGGGGCTGTAATGGTCTAACCATCATCCTTTTCTTTTAATAGAACCCTGGAAAATATTTTTTTTTATATGCATAACTTTCATGCTAGAAAAGCTTAAGGGGGCGACATCTATCGACTTGTGGAGAGTTTGATTACAGTGAATTATAATCCAATAATTTTGATTCATAAAACTCGTTGCAACATAAAACCACGAGATGGCAGTGAGAAGAAGGTGTTCCCTCTTATAAATAAACATCACAGGATTGGGTGAAATCAACGAAAAAGTTACCAATCAAACGAGCGTTCTACATAAACAACAATTAGTGGTGACAGGACAAAGGAAATATTAATTATTTATGTGAATCGAAAGGGTTCAGATCAACGGCCTATAATATAAACATTTCACTAGCGGTCGAACAGGACGAGAAGAGGTCGTGAACTTTAAAGGAAACAATGGGAAATGCAGAGATGAATAACCATTGAAAATGGAAGTAGAAAGTAAAAATAATATGCAAAATGTTAATTACAAATAAAAAAAACTACAAAGAAATGATTTATCTTGCACGGGGAAAGGCGTGTTTGCATTAGAATTTAGACAGAAAGACGTGTCATGTAAGGCTAAGCGGAAAAACAACGAATTAGAGAAAATAATTCAGAGAACAATAGCTTCAACAGATGAAAAAGGGAAGAAACAAGAATTATACAGTATGGAAACTTCGGCAAACTTAAGAGGCGATTTAGGCGAGACTAATGTGAAATAGGAGTACAATTTTCTAATTTCAGGAACGTAGATAATTACAAGGGAGTGAAACTAGGCTGATTTTAGGTGATAAAAGGTATTAATTGAGTAGATTCGGGACATCAGATATTATGAAAATTTAGATGAGAAATGTATCAATCAATTATAAAATTTAAACTGAAGGAATTCAATAGAAATATTGAGATATATGGACTACTACTTTGAATATAGTTCGATACATTTAGGTAAAATTTTGAGGTTGTCAATGACTAATGTAAACAAGGTGACAAGAATTGTTTATCCAAGCGATCAGATGAACATGAAACTCGGGCAATAAAGAGATAAACGAACAATTAAAAATATACAGGGAAGATAGGAATATTTATTTAAGGAAAAGTAATAAAAAATAATGGGTTTTCGATTAACTCTGATTTATATCGGTTTTTTTACAAAAGTAATGATTATTACCCATAGTAAACAATAATCTAATGTGATATTGAGTTAGAGTGGAATGGAGAAAGGGGAGTGGCCAGGAAAGAAGTGAACGAACTCATATCTACCAGGCTTGGGGTAGGTAAATCGCAGGTAAAAACGCCAATAAATTAATACATAAAATTATTAAAGGTAGTGAAAAATCAATTAAGGATGATATCAATCGACCCGGATGAAAGTATAAGCAGACGATAGGTACATGCAAAAGGTGTAATACAGCTAGACCAGGAAGAAGCAGTGCAACACATTGAAAAATCATTCTGGAAAGGTATATTTATTAACTCAGGCAGGTGAGGTGGGGAAGAAATTATAAAGTGTTTACACCAATATTAGGATCAATTGAGAATTGCATGAAAATATGCGTTAATCGAATATTCACATGTTAGATCAGAGAAAAACCATGTTACCATCGGAAAATTCATAAATAAAAAGATATCGCATATCAAGATAACCAGGGACTAAGGGAATTTCTAAAATTGAACGATGTGAAGAAGGCGCTTCTTTAAATAAAATTCAATAATGACATGGTGGCTATGATTACGAGATACCCGAGTTCATAGGCGACCAAAGAATAAGCGATAGATAATATTTTCAGAAAAAAAAAAACATGAATCGAAATTTCCAATTCTATAATAAGGAACAGCAGGGCGATCTAGAGGAATGAACTAAATTCGATCCTGGCCGGAGTGAGGAAAAGTGATGGATTCAGAGGCGGGCCAGATTTTATCTAAATATTTACATTGAAGAATTACAGTCGAAATTAGTATTACTTACATATAGGTTTACGAGTTAATAGAGAACATAATTTAATGTAGGTATGGAATGGAGTTAAATCCTTTTGATTCTAAGCTAGGTATATAAGGCAATGTAATGAGGGAATATGGGATTAGTCGCGGAATACGTCGGGCGAGAAAAAATTAAATTACGTGCTGGCCGATTTTAAGTAATTGTTTTGTTTTTGGACTTAGGAAGTTTCATTTTGATTTGTTTCTTACAATTAAATAAAGTTTTAAATAAATTCTTTTAAATAGTTGTTGGATTGATTCAACAATAGTTTGATTTAATTCAATAATAGTTTGAAAAATATTGAAGTTAAAATTCATTATAATTAAGTTGATACTAAAAATTACTTCTGTGAATTAATTAAAATTGGTGGTTTTAAGTGAAATTATAATAATCGAAAGTGTTTATAAATAAAGTGTTTGAATCGAAGTCTTCTAAAATTCATTATATTTAAGTGAAGTGATATAAAAAAGTGACCCAGTAAATAAAGTGTTTTGTGTTCGAATTAATATTGTATTAAAATAAATTCTCTTGTTGATCTAATACAATAATAGTTTCATAAATAGTGAAATTTCCTAAAAATTAATAATACTTAAATTACGTTAAAGATTCTAAAAGTTGTAATTAAATTAATTTTCTCAAAACTGTTAGAGCAATGTGATAATAATAATAATTTAATAAATATTGAAAATTTCTAAAATTAATAAAGTTATTTGTTTAAAGATTTTTAAAAATTAGCTTCTGTGAATTAATTAAAATTGTTTAAATGAAATGTGATTTAATTCATATTTTGTGTTGAACTAAATTCATTACGAGTTTAAGAAAAATTAAATATAATTGCGTTTAAAATAATTTAGTGAAAGTTTA
Organism: Halesus radiatus; assembly: GCA_022606495.2. NCBI lineage: Eukaryota > Metazoa > Arthropoda > Insecta > Trichoptera > Limnephilidae > Halesus > Halesus radiatus. The sequence continues at coordinate 11,866 of JAHDVE020000398.1, forward strand.
AAAACAGCTGAGTCTTAGTTTCATATAATTCATTTTTAATACCTAGCGTGGGATTAATTTCGTCAAAGAAAAATAATAAAGCTCTAAAATATTACCAAGCGTTCGGTTTACGGATTTAATTAATAGTTAGTAAAGAGAATTACGTGAGTACAAAGAATAAAATAGGAAAATAAAACAACAAAAATTTAAATATTGTTTAATAATATCCGGATTGAGAGATCATTAAATTTGAAGAAATAGTACAAATCGGTAGATCACGAATTGAAATTAGGAAACACTAGATTGTATTAAGTAAATATTTCTAACTTAGATTAAACATTCCAGGCAGGGAAGTTCAATATTTTCTGAATCTTCATATTGGCGTGTATAACCCGTCTGGAAAAATTATGAATTTGTCGGAATTCAGGTGAGTCAAATTAATATACAAGTTTTCAGGATCCCGGGGAAGGCGAGGATGGAGATATGAATTATATTTCTAATGACTTATAAGTACATGTATTGTATGTGTGTATATGTAAATATGTATATATATATATTTATATTTAATGTTTAATATATAGGTCAATACTATACGACCGTAATCTATCATGAGTGAATGTTTTGTATACTTGAACAAAGCCGTTCTAATCAAATATTTGTGCTACCTTCATGAGATATTTTACGATAAATCTTTCCTTTCGCATTGAATTATAATTAAACTAGTACTATAGATAATTCAATTGTCTCACTCATTACCAGCACTTGACTTTTAAATATTCAAAAATACCTATTTTTTTTCATAAATACATTTAAGTATTTATAAAAATTTCCGGTAGATACCTACCTGTATAATTGTCTTTATCGAGTTAATTCATAGTCAACAACTTCAGAACATCTTTTAAAGGTATTTCACTGTGTAGTGAAATAACTTCGGCTAAAGACTTGGCCTTTACTAAGAGTATGTATGTGTGTATAGGTATATATATAAAGAAAGTGTATAATGTATCTATCAAATCTATATGGCCGTTATTTATTTTATGTTTATTTATATACAATGTTTAATATATATATATATATAAAACCATTTATTATATTTATGTATATCTCCTATAAAAACAATTTATTTTATTAATATATACATTTTCCTAACATATAAATTCAAAACTAACGTTACTAAAATTACCAACAACCCAAACGATTTTTATTAATTCAAAGATCGTTATCATTCTAAAACAAACCAATGAATCCTAATTGTTATGCTTCCTGACGGGGGTCTCTGACACTTAATAACTGTCGCATATCTCAATGACACACTTCCTCGACTGTTATTAAAACTAGGTCAACATTCCAAACCACACCCTCCTTTTATCGAAGTATGTAGATACGTATAAGTATGTATATATATATTCGAATTTCAGTACATCTTACGAAGAATAAGTACCTTAACAAACGTCGACATTTAATTGAAAATAACTATCATCTTTTGCGATGAATTATCATCTTTTAGAAATCACGTATTTGTAGTTTACGTACATACATAATTTTATAGCGCCATTTTCATGGAAAGATTCAATTCAAAGGCGCTCCACACCCGTTCGAACATATTGATGAATTCAACAGAACAAACAAAAAACCCACATTATTAAAAATATCAAAATAAGCATAATCATTCGTCGACAATACGTTCCCAAGTTATGTTATAAAATTAATTTTATCTTCGACTTAGGTTTTCAAGGTTCAGGCCTTGCAAATTTTGGGCTTTTTGGAGTCCTACCTTTTCTCCAAACAAAAAAAATCAATCTACAGTTAAATTCAAACTACATGAGATAGCAGGGTCTCATTAAACCAACCTGTCAACCAAACCAAAAAGTAATATATCATGTATATTGTATTATCACTTTTACGTATATTCTTATGTAATATGTCTGAATATCTGGCACAGATTCACGACCTGTGTTGGAGATGTCAGATTCACAATTTTCTGGGAAAACTGGAGTATTGTGGATTATAAAAACTCGTATTGTTTACATATATTTATAATTTGTACCTATCGATTGGGCAGAGATAATTGCTGATTTAAGCGTGGTTATCTCTGAACTTTTGATGCGAGGGACGGCCTTTCAACCCGGACTTTGCAAAAATTCGCAAGTATATAATGTTGTTTGACGAGGGGACGGAACCGGTTTGATCTCCTTTAAATGTAACTGTCTGGAGGACGGGAATTCGGAGGGTCTCGGACCCATGGATAAGGAAGGTGCTCTTTCCGTCGCGGTACAGGGGATGACCAATAGCGCACGAACTGAAAATTGAAGAGGTTACGTATACCGTTTGGTCAGGCTGTATGTCTGTGAAGAGAGAGTTACTGACCGGAAACGTGGTCATCTGAGTACTTTAGGGGTAGGTCTGGAGCCGAATTGCAGCAAAACAAACCGTATTCGATCTCTCGTCATAACAAAAGCTGTGAAAACTAAAACCTAATCATGTAATTTTCCCAAATTTAGGAGAGGATGGAGATGGCGCCAAAACAAGTAAAACTGTACCTTTTAACCATGAAATTCATTGAAACTAACCCATGTAGAATAACACTTAGTACGATGAGGAAAGGCGATAATACTGTGATCATTACATTTATGTATACCAAATTTAAAATTGAAACTACGTCGTATTATATAGATCAGGAATAGTGCAATTAGTATAGCCCAGAAGCTAAGTTTTCCCATTAAAACTCACGATAGAAGAAAATAGAAAATTTAGGGGTAAAGTTAGGAAAATGCTAGTCTTCCTATAGGAAATTAACGTAGATTGCATAGTAGGATAATAATAGAGAGTTCAGAACATTAAAGTCTAAGATAGGAATGTTAGGAATACGAATTCTGTCAATGGTATGCGAGAGTCTGCCTACGCTACAAAGAATAGGGGTTACCACAAATAAGGCCTTGTTTTTCCAATAGTCTGAAACAAAAAACAACACAACGTAGACTCCGGAAAAGCTTGGGAAATTGACCACATTGGAGTGCAAAATTTCCGTGAAAATCATGAAAATCGGAAACACTCGAATGTTAGCATAGGGCTAGACGTTACACGCTGGCCAAGGAGGAGAAAAACCTCAAATTGAAAGGAAAACTACAAAGAGTTTTCCAATCACATTAGTTAGGAAAATTTAAGGCAGCAGTAGAGGAGTCATCTTAAATCGGTGGCGCGAACGAAAGTCTATTGCTAAATTAAATCATAAACGAAGGAAGGACGGGCCATCACATCTTTAAAGCCTAGTGGGGGGGGGGGCCATCTCAACCTTTAACAATTATTTGGGGGCAAACGGTGATAAAAAAAAAAGGTTTTACTCTCCTTAGTCTCCTTTGAAGATATAATGAAATATAAAAAAAAATATATATAAAAGTAATAAAATAACCATCATGGTGGACTTTACATTAAATTAAAAATGACCAATTTACTTTGGAAGAAAAAATTATCGTATATAATTTAATATATCGACCCGAAAAAACTTTTTTTTTAATGTTTTATATACGTAAACAATTTTTTTAATGTTTAATACAATAAACCTAATAATTTTCTAAGTTACCTTTAAAATCATGAAAAAAAAATCGTGGCGAATACTTCATAATTTAAAACAAAAATAAATAAAATGCTTCTCATCCGTACTAGATATTTACTAAACCTTTAATTAAAAAAAAAATGTCATTCAGTTCGGATGGGTATTTTGGCCACAACTTCAAAATTAAGTTATGTATGAAACAGGAAGCGCAGCCGTTCCCCTTAAGGATGCTTTGTGAAGTGTCTTTGAAAGTTGTGTGAAATGAATCAACGTTATATTTTTCATGCACTACCAAGTTTACCCCATTATTTTTAATCTGTGTTACCTTAACACGGGCAGTGCCAGCGCCTTTATTAGTTCCCGTTACTCTATCTTGTATTTTGTTGTTTAATTATGTAAAGAAATATGTTTTATTGTTTTTATTATCGAAATAAAGATTTTGTAGGATTGAATCAGGGTTTAGAAAGCACTCATGTCAAAGGAGAGAGGAAACTATTCAACAGCCGAGCTTTTGAGAATAAAAAAAAATAGTCATAAATATAACTATAAATATAATCCGGAAAACATCAACCTTGGAAGAATGTTGGAAACGTTATCGGTAAGTTCCCTGGCTAACAAGAACGCCAGTTCTTCGAAGGATCTCCCTTTGAATAAAAATAAATAAACACACAAATCTTTATTCTAATGAAAATATACTAAAAATGATGGGGTAAAATCTGAAAAGAGCAAATTGAGCACTTAACTTTGCTGTTATGTGAGCAACAGCAATTGCTTAAGGGAGTCTGAGAGTGTAAATCTGAGTGCCGACAGTATTATATAGAGCCAAGTACTCTACACCACAGTATCTAGTCGCAGTAAATGGAAATGGTGGAAATGTCATTAAATAGTGCAGTACCCTTAGGGCACCCGCCCTATATCCCACGAAGACTGGAGGAAACTGAATGGATCTAATCATTTATGGATGGTCTATGTTCAGTCTTAAAAGGGTAATGGATTAGATAAAGATAAAGCCGTTATAATTGAACTGGTTGGAAGCTGTGAATGTTGGGAGAGAAAGTATTTGTATTATAATGTTAACATTTCATTGCCGGCAACCCGGGCGTTGAATTTTAATTTAATACATGCACGTTACACGCCTCACGAGACGATGTCTGCTCTAAGGCGGCATTAATGCCGTTAAAATTAAGAAAAAAAAACGTTTTCAGATATTGACATCATTCAATAAATATTTAAACAAATATATATTTAAAAAAAAAAATACATAAAAATTAAATAAAAAGTACGTACAAAATACACGACTAATATTTTAAAAATACATGTGAAATACATATTTTATATATTCTAGCCGACAATCTCGACCGGTGCTGGATGCGCCTATGACGGTCTCCATGGTCGAGGGGTATGGCTCTCGACTACGAATCCGAAGGTCGCGGGTTCAAATCCCGGCGTGCGCAAGTCATTTTTATTTTAATTAATTTGTGTTGTTTCACAATTAATTAATTTAAAAATAATATATAGTATATTTGCGCACGTTCCAGAGTGTAAGATACTCTCAGTATCGCCCTGGTGAAAGACCACCATTCAGAATTGAAAAATTGCTTGAAATGGCTTTTAGCCGTGTTTGGTTACCAGATCTGAATAGCCAGGTATTTCACCTTTTCCCCACCTTCCTCTCCCTCTTCTCCTTCCCCTCCCCAATACCTTCAGCCTCACAACATTCCCCAATCGGGAATGCCATAGTCTCACTGGCTTCAGACGGTTGGAAGCAGTTTGGGACTCTTGTGCGGTATTCATATAAAAAAAATAAATGCGCGAATACGTTACACTTCGTACGCCGTAAAATGAATGTGTTCATAGATAATGTAGGCAACTAATGTTGTCGTGTCTTTACTGTACGGCTCTGCACTACGCGGTGCTGGTAAACCTAAATAGACATTTAGTCAAAGTTCACGATATGTTTTTGACATTTCTGTGAATGTTGTTGTTTCAGTCGAATATACCAAAGGACCAATTACGATACGCTTACATAAGTATGGAAAGTTTTAAGAATATAAGCATGATGTGGAAAATAAAACTACCTATTTTTTCTCGATAGGAATCTCAACTTCCCATTGTTAGCATGATTTTCGTGATCGGTGATTTCACAAGGTTATTTATTTTTTCAGTGGGTCAAATATTTCGTCATAGTTATCAGGGATTACATAAGTGTGCCGTGGTACGTCGGTTGAGAATCCCTTATTTTACATAGTGGTAAAGTTCCAACATAATTCTTATGAACTTTTAAATCAGCTGAGAGTGGTCGAGCCACATTGATAGTGCTAATGGCGAAACGTTTGTCACGCGAAATAAAATACGAATAATAGAATTTATAATATGGTAAAAGCTCGTATTGTACGTTTGCGAAATACTTCATTTTTGTAACGTCTCTGCGTGCTGGGGAAACGTCCATTATTATTATTTGTAAAATAATAAAGTGTCTCCGAAAGCGATAGCTCGTGAAAGTAACATAATTCTTGGTGATATCAACATTAAGAAGACGTAAAGTAGGTGCTTAAATCTTTCTATACTTTTAATGTACTTTCCTCGCATCTCTAATCGTAAATACCAACTTCACGCTCGTCTGATTCAATTCACCAGTTTTATTATCAATTCTCTATTATTACCATCCCCGGCATTCAGTCAAATGTGTGCTAGATAAATAACAGTGTAAATACATAAAATGGCGTCTGGCCAAACGACAAGTAATATTACCGCTGATAGTATCTGGGATAAGAATGCGGCGGGAGGGATGATGTAGGCAGGCAATAATGGCATAATAATAATAATAATAATAATAAATCTGATGGCCGGCGACACGGTATTGCCAAGCTCTTGGTCATAGTGGCAGCGCGGCCGGACCATCTCTTCCACTGAATTAAGGGAGTTTTGCCATCACTAACGCGTCACAGGGCTGACACTGTTCTCATTTTTAATAAAACGATATTGTTTTAGAATGATTCGAATATACAGTGCTTCTTAATAGGTATAATATATCAGATCGCTAAAACAATGAATTATTTAACATAACATTTTTTTGTTTTAAATCATAAATACAAATTTGATGGAGAGTCTAGTTTCGATCCATGCATTTGACATACAAAATAAGAATTATAAAAATAATAATATTTTCATTTTAGAAAAAAACATCTTTTGTAATATGCAATAATTATACTACTATTATACTACCATAAACACGAGGCAAATTTAGAGGTTTAATATTTAAAAAATTGAATGATTTAATATTTAGGTATTCATAACATCGATGGTTTTGTATTATGATCAAGTAAAATAATATTCTAAAAATTAGAGGTTTTTGCTGAAAGCCGTCGCCAGAAAATATATGAAAAGTATAAGCCATTATTTAAAAAATAAAATATGGCAATTGTTTCGAAAAAAATATCTGCATATTTAAAAAAAATCAATAATTTTTAACGTATGCTCTATAGATTATATTTTATATAAAGGCCGTCACGTCACGATGTAAAGAAACTCTATAAATTCCAATTATCTCAGGTAAGATATAATTTTTAACCATTCTTAATCCAAGATAAATATTTATAAAAATTTTAGGCAGTGTGAGAAGAAGTCTGTGAAGAAGTGAACATTTGGTCAAATAACTCAAAATGTATGGATAAGTAGTAACCTTGGTGGTATCGATTGGTGTGTGAACCCACCGCCAACCCTGCGCTCGGCTCGTTCCGAAAGTGGGCCGTGTTTCCGAATGAGTTGACCCGCTTTATTATGTTTACCAGGGGGCATCGCTACAGGGGTCTCCTCCTCCTCTAACTCCTCCGGTCTCCTGCTTCCCTGCTATTCCGGTGCTCGTAGATAGGGGTGGGATAGAAACATCGACAATTTAAAAGTGACAATGTTTGTATGGCGATTAAATATACTGGATTACTTTAAATAAGTTTGGAGAAGTGATGGATTATCTTCAATTTTCATAATTAATAGCAGTTTTCAGAAATGGACCACCAAAAAATGTGTGATCCAAAGTTTCCATTTCTAGAACACAGAAAGTACAATCTGGAGAGTCAAGCACGTGAATTTAATAATGAAGGTGATTTTGTGTTTGGGATTTTGGGATTTTTAAATTTGCTCATTTAAATAACATTAATATATATAAATTTGCCTTTCCTCTCTCCATAATTTGAAATGATGTTCAAGAACACCCCCGAATGGTGAAAAATTAAAAAAAAGTTTTCCGTCAAATTACACAATTAATTTTTCACAGTGGCTGCATTGATTTAATATTTAATGAGATATTTCATACAACAGTTTTATTTATTAAAAAAATATATATATTTAATTTATTTTAATGACTTATTGAAGCTTATAAACCTCAATGTAATATTTAATCATTGAAGAAGATAATATTAAGAAATCTTAAATGAAACACAAAAAAAAAGAAAATAAAAAGGTATCAGTCGCATCTGGGAATCGAGCCCAGAACTGAGCTAATGAGACCAGTTCACTTTATGTCATTTTCATCGATATCATACCCCAACTTCAAGACATGTCAATATTATCCTACATTATATCCCATGTTATTATCTTTATGATAATTAAAAAGTTCTACCGGATGATAATTGCAATCTAGATTAAAATTTAAAAAAAATAACTATGTAATCACCACTTTAAATAAAACTTTTTTTTTAATTAATGAAACCTATGAATATATATGTTGTTTACAGAAAATTTTACAATTTATAAAAAATTTTAATACCATTCTCCCATTAGTTGCTTGTGGATGGAAGAGGAGTGTACATTAATTAAACTGGTAATTTCGGAAATAAGATGTTACGTTATTTTCAAAATGACGTTTTATTTCAAATTCGTTAAACATAGCTACATTTCGCGTAACAGATATGAACATAGTAGGTAGGTATGTGTAGACATCCATCTTAATACTCATTTATACGAGAAAGCAGTGCAGTTCTGCAGAGTTGTTCCGGGATGCATCTTGTGATACGAATATTCCACCTATGATAGAAGAAGAATAATGTAGAGCTATATATATATATATGTACATAGATAAAGTACTTTCTTCTTCGTATGGTGTCTACTCCTATTGGTTATTAGTTCTCTTCACCCCGCAGATTACTGCCCAAAATTTTTTTTCACCATTTTCAGCGTATTCCTCTACCACGCCTTCCACTAATCTTTCCCTGGATTACGGGTTGGGTGTTTTTTAATGTTAAATACAATTTTGAACTATTACGCCGTTCGGTGAAAATTTTCCACATTAATCCCTCTACTTTACCCAAGTTATTTTGGGGATGCGCAGATACATACAAAATTATCTTTCAAAGCAATCTCAATGATAATGAAAATTCGATGTTTAAGAGAACTGCAACCCTAAAAGCAGGGGCTTCAATAGACTGCAAAAGCCGCTAGCAAAATATCCATGTCACTTAAAATCAATAGCAAATACCCATTCACAGCCTATTGAATACCCCGAGGATGAGGGAACAGATGGCACTGCAGATATTGCCGACTATTTTTATAAGAGCGATGTTACCACGTTGTCGACTAAGGAAAATAACAAAGAGAAAGACAAAATAATAAAATAATTATTATCATTGTCAAGATATAATAATATTTATTCTTCGCTGGACGCTAATACCAGGCCGTTTCCGAGCTTTACCCCCGAAATCTTTTTCTAATATCAGAAACACAATATAAAGTCTTGTCTTATTTTTGGAGAAATAAATGGATATTTCTAAACTCATTATGGAAACGACGAAGCCGAAAAAAATTGAGATAACATAAACAATCAAGACAGAAAGAGCAGTCCAAATCTCATGATGCCAGAGTTTACAACTGTTGTAAACCGAATTTTCGTATTTTTAACGCATTGATGGTGTTAAAAATACGAAAAATCATTATCGAAAGAAGTTTTATTGATATATTTGTATTCATTAATTAGTAACTATTACTCCTACCAAAGCTATGCACTAATGTGAGTATGGAAAATCAAACACAATTTAAAACAACAAAAAAAACTGCCAGTTTCAACAGTAAAGGAAAAGTATTGAAAAAGATCATGCTGGTATATTTGAGTTGCTATCCTCTCCAGTCGAAAACATTTGAGTTACATTGTCACACAGTTTCGTAAATTTACGCTACCATTACCGGTTAAATAATTCTGTATAGCTAGGTAGGTGCCGTGACAATTTTCCCGAATTACAAAACAAAACGTGTTTTGTTGGTATTTTTGTATCTGAAAACATGTTTTTTTCTCTAACTTCCTTCACGGAAAAGGTAAAAATTCGAACAAAAGCAGGTTTGAAATAACATCTGTTAATCACTTAGGATTTAGGGAAAGGAGGTAATTACACAACTTGTTAGCTAGAGTTAAGGAGCGCTGTTCACATTGCCTTTGATGCAGAATGCAATATTCTCTACATAGCAAATCGGAGAACTGTCCGTGGAATTGTTGGTGCATCCCGTGTTAATTATTATAGGCGATATAACCTTAGAAAAGTTCTGCCGCCTCCAGCAAACACTTCAATTCCCGTCAGTTCCCTGCTGAACCCTATACCTCATGTTCCTTATACCAATGATTTGGTATTGTTGTCAATACTGTCCAACCATTTAGGTTTAGATATCTCAAAATTTTTTAGATTTCCTTTCATATTATCAATAATTATCTTTGGTGGTTAGATATCTTCCAATCATACCATATGCTCTTCCCAGCGGAGCCATCCATATTTTCATTTTATGTTTAAAGGTTCTGACGAACTAGCATTTGTAGTGGCACATAAAGTCTACAAAATAAATAAACATTTAATGTAACAGTTAGTACCGAAACTTCGGTTCATAATGTTGTCACTATACATTTGTAATGGCACATAAAGTCTACAAAATAAATAAAAATTTAATGTAACAGTTACTACCGAAACTTCGGTTCATAATGTTGTCCCTATACATTTGTAGTGGCACATAAAGTCTACAAAATAAATAAACATTTAATGTAACAGTTACTACTGAAATTTCGGTTCATAATGTTGTCCCTATACATTTGTAGTGGTACATAAAGTCTACAAAATAAATATACATTTAATGTAACAGTTAGTACCGAAACTTCGGCTCATAGTGTTGTCACTATACATTTGTAATGGCACATAAAGTCTACAAAATAAATAAACATTTAATGTAACAGTTACTACTGAAACTTCGGTTCATAATGTTGTCCCTATACATTTGTAGTGGTACATTAAGCCTACAAAATAAATAAACATTTAATGTAACAGTTACTACTGAAACTTCGGTTCATAATGTTGTCCCTATACATTTTCCCACAATTCACCCGTCAAGTGTTTAGGGGACGAAAAAAGTACGGTGGGTGGAAGGCTAACGGGAGAAAGGCTTTTTACAGTACCAGGGGATGGTGACGCACCGTTACTTGCCGAGATGGAGGACTACTAACGACCAACGGCCGCTAGTTTAGCGTTATGGATTCGTCGTTGGCTTTTTAGAGCGAAACATTATTGTTTTATTTTGTCAACAGAAGTACTTCCAAGAATGAGGTTAATAGTTGCTCGCTTTGAATAAATGTTTTAATCAAACCTCTATTCAAACCATAGTTTTGAGAATGAAAGAAAATAAGATTTAAAATGAAAATCCTTGTGACAAAATTACATATCAGAATATGAAGCTAGAACTACCTTTATTGATTTATGAGTAGAGACGAATATTTATTAATTGTTTATCATTTTACGGAGAATTGACCATTAGTGTAAGGAAAGCACATATATGTACATGAATAGAGCAATGACAAAACATGTACATAGGAAAGATAATGTCAAGTCAAAGCCTGAACTAGGTTATGAATATAAATAAATTGAAATGAAAAAAATGCTTCGTTTAAAGCAAGTTTATTTTATTTATATTTATACATTATCGACCGGTTTCGGTTGAATTCACATATAAATTAGATAAATCTAATGATTGATTAATACAAAAATATTGGGTACATACTTTCTCCGTTGTAGTAAGACAAGTTTTTAATCATTCCCATCTCATACGCCGCGTAATATTTACACCGAGATTTAAATTCATCGATGTTTATCCTTCTTCACATATTCAATTAAATTAAGGAATTTTGTTTATATTGCGAAGGTGAATGCCAAGTGAAGTATATTTGAGGTTTCGTTCCCCCCTGTCAAACCAAAAGAGTCCAGTTTTTTATTGTACATATGATTATATAGAATAGTTTACTTCTCGATTTTCTATATAGTCAAGTGACACGAATAGGATTCTGAACCCGGGACGCTTAATCTCTTAGAATCTTATTTCTCGTCTTACTCTTTGGGAGATCGTGAAAATCTTCCGGCTCTCATGCCGACGTTGTTTGATACGACGATTAGATGGTCTCTTGTTTACGAGCTTTAATAATGTATCCGTACCGCAATATATGGTTGTTCCCAGTATAAATAATGGTCCATGATGGAAGAAGACTTCAACACTTCGCTTCCTTAGTGCACTAACTTAGAAGAAAAATACAATAACCCTCACGTGAGTAGTCCCCAAATGCGTATTGTTCGGTAAGTTTACCGTTAAAGACATACTTACTTATTTAATTATTATTTTATTTATTATTTAGTATACATCCATAACTATAATATATTTAAAAATGCAGTTCTCAGTTCTTAAAGTTAGAGAAATATATTCTCGCGTTTGAATTGAGGAGTAACGCCATTACATTTTTAATACGTATAGACATAATATTTGGGTACCTAAATAATAAAAATAAACAGTATAATACTAACTGTGGCAAGAACTGAATATATAAGTACTCCGATGTACGTAAGACCTTTCAACTCCTAGGTCCCAGACCGGTCAAGTAAATTGTTTTTGTGGTCAAGACCAAAAATCAATACGTGAAAATGTTTTATCGATTTCAGCATAAATAAGGAAAAAATAAGGTTACTATGGACACACAGACACGCCCATAATATATTTCTATAGTTTTATCTCTCCAGAGCATAAAAAATGTATTTGTTATTTCTAATTATTAAACAGATATAATTCTTGGTGGAATTCAATTTTAATATGATTTTTTTAATTAAAATATTGTTAATTACTTACTGTTATTTTATGGCGTCATTATTAATAAAATTAATAGGAAGTGTTTTATTTACAACACCGTTTAATATATCAGGATAAACAGTATACGTATACTGTGTAACTTGTGAGGAAAACTTCGCTTTCGAAACATGTTGATATTTATATATTAAACAAATTGGTTTAAATAATATACTTTAATTTTTTTTATTTAAATGTTGTCCATTTCTAAGTACTTCCATTATTTTTATGGTAAGTCTGTTATCATATAAATTATATGCATTCATTTAAAAACCGTAAAACGAAAAACAATCACCCGATTCATGATCTAAATTAACAAATTCGTAATTCCAAATTCTACTAAAAACAATGCAACCCAAAACATTAAAAAGAAAAAAATCCCATACGAAATTCTGAAAAGAAAACAGGCATTTTGAAATTGTACTCAAGTGGTCTACAATGTATAAACTTGTATACTGTGTATATAGGTTACAGGTATACTTTATATACCTACATTGTATATAATGTACGTGTACATTCTCCAAGGCGTTTTTATGCTGCGTAAATAAATAATATTTATTTTTTAGAAAATTTTCCAGGGTCGCGGAACAGATTGGGGAGTAAGACGGAACCATGTGAGTACAATTACCCTTTATCGGGGCCATTCGAGAGGGTAGGAAGGATTTAGCTCGAAAGGGTTGACATTTATTCGGAGGCACTATAAACTTATATACGGCACTTCTACTTGAAATATTGTAAGAGTGTTTTCAAATAAATAACTGAAAAGAGTTATAATGGCCGGTCTGAATGCTTTTTTAAAGCTCGTATAAAGCACCCGCGCCCGTTAGCACTGGCACGAAAATATTTATTTACGCGGGGTTGATAAGTGAGCAGATGTATTTACTTCTCGTCTCTTTGAAAATCGTCGTTATTTGTACAATAAACTATGGGAGCCTGATGTTTTTCATGTTCATGCGTTACACCCTCATAACTACTAAGAACGCCGAGTCCTAGAGAAATGTGATTTGAACTACATTGCCTGTTTTGAGTTTATAGGTCAACACACCCATTTTCAGGTTCCAAAATTATTTCTATCACGAGCATTTACGTATTGAAAAAATATTTTAGTGGCCTAAAAACAGTAAGCATATCAATTGTCATATAATACGCATATTTATAGCAAGAAATCTGAAGCTTGGGCGTAACCTCTTTGTAACTATAAGTGTAGTTAGGTATTATAAATCTGTGTTGGAGTTGTTTTTTTTTTTGGTTTTCATGATTTTGCTATATATATATTTCTTTTTATTTCGTAGAAAAATAAACGTTTCGTGTCGCACTCAAAAAACCTGCTCTAATAATACAAGGCACTGAACTGCAAGGCTGTAACAATCGTTGGATTAGGTAGGAGGAAGTATAACACCCTAACGTAGTTATTGTTTATTCTAATTTTCTGAATATGTCAGTTATACCTTAATTGAACGTGATAAATTTTCTCTCGAAACGTGTACAATTTCAACCTCTTATGACAAATCCCTTTTCACCTTTATAAATCATTATTTATATTTTCATTCTACAACAAAAGACACCTCATTAGTGGAGTGTTATCCGTGCCATAACACCCTGCGAGGACCTTTCTCTGGAACCCCCTTTAAATAACTAATGAGCGAGCCTCACCAGCTAAATCCCAGTGGTGTACCATGATTTTTTAATTTAAAAAAAAACCGCTACGAAAAAAACTGATAAACTTTTAAAAATCCAACGCAACTGTGTGATAACACATGCAAATCACCTCCACTAGAAAATGTGTTTCATGGAATTAAAGTGAACCATTAACTCAATAAGATATCCAAATTGAAACCATCATTATTGTTTTGTGCATTCCAAAGAAATGACCGGCTAAGTTGAAAGAATACCAAATAAGAGGACATTATAAACTAACAGGAAAAAGAAAGTTAGAAGTATACCTACATATTGAAGAAGATTGGAAGTAACAATGACTTAAAAAATGGTGGTTAGGTACTGGTGTCAATTTGAGGTTATTTCAAAATCAGTAACTTCAATAGTTCTCTATTTCGAGATATCTGAAGTAAACCGTTATTTGCTTAGCGGATCCTAGATAGGTATTATTAGTATTATTGTAATATATTCAATTGAGATGAAAAAAAGGGAACGATGGAAAAAATTTACATAATTTTTTTTTTGCCAATGACCCCAGATGGCATTGAGTGGGTGGGTCCGGTTACATCAGATACACAAAAAATCAAACTTAATTTCTCGGGGAAAATAGGTGGGATTTGGCTTTTAAATTCAAACACAATAGTCAAATTTTTATGAGAACGAGATATTCACAGTAGATCAAATCCTACTCTGGAAAATATGCGCAGAGCCGTAATGATAATCAATACACTTTATAAAAAAAAACATTTCAAAAAAAGTTGCAAAAACGTTTCTTCAAGGAGTAAAAATACACTGAAGCCATGGATTACATGAAAATACAAACCATTTTTTTTGGAAGGAAAAAGAGTTAAAATGAGAATAATTTAAGATACAGTACGCCCTTTCCGCCCACCCACGTGCTCCCCCCTCCCAGCTATTACCTTACCCAGGTGTGACGTCACCGCGCTCTGGATTCGCGGTGAGAAATAATAATAATATCTTACGGTATCGGGTAATTAGTATTGTTGTTGGCATTTTTGTTGGGCACCTGAATTTTTTCGGGAAGTCTGGTGGAA
Organism: Halesus radiatus; assembly: GCA_022606495.2. Classification (NCBI taxonomy): domain Eukaryota; kingdom Metazoa; phylum Arthropoda; class Insecta; order Trichoptera; family Limnephilidae; genus Halesus; species Halesus radiatus. The sequence goes on from JAHDVE020000398.1 coordinate 27,238, forward strand.
TTTTTTGACAAAGGCGGTGTTTTTTTAAAATAAAAAAATTGTTTCATAAATGCTATCTGTGAAAAGGCGTTCGTTTAAATTCGAACATATTGTACAAACTCAACGACGAGTAAAATATTATTTTCACCTTATCGTAACTTTAACGGAAATCTGATTATTTGTTCAGGCGTCATGAATTTTGCACAGTTTTGTACCTTACAATCGCCGGATAGGTTTCATAAATTCTGAAAAAATCTCTAGTATCCCAACAACGACACAGTTTTTTTCGATTTCAATGATTTACTTTCTAATTTATACTCGCTAATTATCTTATAATTAACATTTTATACTCGCTAGTTACCTCACAATGAACATCTTATACTTTCTAGTTACCTTATAATGAACATTTTGTACTCGCTAATTACCTTGCAATGAACATGTTATACCAGCTACTTACCTTATGATGAACAACTTATACTTTCTAGTTACCTTATAATGAACGGTTTATACTTGCTAGTTACCTTATAATGAACATTTTGTACTCGCTAATTACATTGCAATGAACATGTTATAATAGCTACTTACCTTATAATGAACATTTTATACTCCCTAGTTACCTTATAGTGAACATTTTACGTACGAAATGATTAAATTAGTAATAACTTGGTGCACTTTTGGAATAATGCCCTCCATGCTTCAAACAGACGAACCGCACTGAACTAATCATTCCTGTCGGTGCTAATTCGCCTGATTAACGTTGCACATCTGCGCCTGTCAATCTTTAACTAGGCCATTTTGCATAGCAGCGGGGCGTCGTCGGTTTCAATAGGGAAATTACTAGATGAGGTACGAACAAAGGTTAAGAGAAACACGTTTGTTTTATTGGAAAGAATTCAATAGGATGTTAGGCAATGTATACTTGATATTATACATACCAATTGAAATCATTCACCACCAATAAATATTTTACAAAAAATAAATTTTTGCATTAATAACAAAATGAGAAAAAACATATTTTTTTGATTTACATAAAAAATATATCGTTATAATAATTACGAAAATCTCTTACTTTTCGAAAAAAAATTGAGAAATATTTTTCTATATAAATTATTCTGTCGAAAAACGTAAATTGTATTTTTTTTTATTCAGACATTCAGGTATTAATCGTAAAAGCATGATTTATAAAATTTGTAATCTTGAACACCATTGATACAAAGCATTATATGAAGTGATTATATTATTAGTGTCTTAATCTTGTATTATTAATTAACCCGTTTTGTCAGAAACTTTTAACTTGTTGAAACAAACTTCACGATATATGAACCGGATCGAACAGCTTAAAATAATTATGTTTTTGAAGATAATTCCACATCTTAGAAGTTGTGTGAAATACGCTTTAAGGACCTTTGCATTAAATTACCACGTTACAGTCTAATATATCATGAGCTGTTTGGACTTCAATCAGAATGGAGGTTGTCCTGGTGATAGTTACCGGCCTCCATGGTCAAGGGGTAATAATAATAATAATAATAGTTGGATGACTTGTATAGCGCCGTTTTTGTGAAAAATCACCTCAAGGGGGCTGTACAAATATTTCTTAACTAATTATGTACAGACAGATACAGAAAAAACATACTTACCTGGCAGGTCGCTTCAGATGAACACAGTTTTAGAAAAATTTAATTATAGAGATGATAGTTTTACATGGTTATTTTTTTCTCCCTTTCTATTGATGTTACATTTATTAGATGATCGGTGGCACAAGAAGAGTTGGTATTTATTGAATTATTGGTATTAATTTTAGGACTGGAAAGTATTCATAAAATGAAATTTAGGACTCGACAATATCTATAAAATTACCTTACACAGCGTAAGAAGCTTTTAATAAATATTAACGTTTTTATTTATTTATTTTTATTTTACACTTTGGTTGTTTAAAGTGTTGCGGGCTGTAGACGCATTTGCGCACCGATGCGTGAATTTTTAATTCTGTTTTTATTTTTTTTTATTTAATGACTGTAGGTAAGTACTAACCGGCCAGCCTAGCTAAGCAATTTACAGGTGAATTTATGGATACGATTGTCTGAAAAGATGTGTTTTAAGTTTAGTTCTGAATTCTGTTGAGTCTTTGATAATTCTTAAGTCATGCGGCAGTTTATTCCAGGCTTTAGGTCCTGACACTCTGAAAGCACGATCACCGAACTGAGTATTAGGTGTGCGCTTTGGTTCCTCCAACCTGCCGATAGCTGATGACGCTGCTGACCTAAGGGTGGACTGCCGTGAGTTGGTATTTTCGGGAATACACAGTTCTGATAAGTAAGCCGGAGCCATTACGTTAAGTGACTTAAATACCATCCAGCAGAGCTTGAACTGGATTCTTTCAGGACATTTGAGCCAGTGTAGATTTTTGAGATGCTCTGAAATGTGAGAATATTTAGATGCGCCGGTGATAAGTCTTGCTGCAGCGTTGAATACTGATTGCAATTTGTTAATTTGGTATTTGGGGAGACTCGCATATATTCCGTTGCAATAATCTAGACGTGACACAACGTACGAATTGACAAGCAGTTTAGTTGCCTCTGTTGGCAGGTTTCTCCGTACTGCCTTTATTTGCCTCAATTGAAAGAACCCTGTACTTACAGTTCTGTTTACTTGACTTTTAAGGGAAAAGTCTGCATCCAGATTGACACCGAGTAATTTAACACACGTCTTGGGAGTAATGTCACTTCCCGAAATATTTATTGGGGAGTTATCAATGATATGCTGACGTCTGCTTGTGGCGGTCCAGAGAAACTCAGTTTTTGACGGATTTAGCTTCAATCTATTTGAGGTCATCCAGCGAGTTATTGCTTCTAGACACTCAGCTATGCGAGTTTTTAGTCTGTCTATTTCTTCTGGTAAGCAGTAGAAATAAACTTGCTGGTCGTCAGCATAGCAGTGTGATTGAAGACCAAACGATTCTATTATTTTAGCTACATCATTTGTGAAAATGATGAACAGCAGAGGACCCAGAACGGACCCCTGGGGTACTCCAGATGAAAGGGTTGCATATTTTGATTGGTTTTGCCCTATCTTCACTGCTTGTAAACGATTGGTTAAATACGATGTCAGCCAATTCTTAACGCCACCGTTTAAACCAAAGGATTCTTCTAAACGTGTGATAAGAAAATCGTGGTCAATCGTATCAAAAGCGGCACTCATGTCTAAGACTGAGGGAAGTGCCAGCTTTCCCGACTCTATGGCCAGAGTTATATCCGACAAAACGCGTAGTAATCCAGTTTCCGTTGAGTGGAACCTTCTGTATGCAGATTGATATTTAGTTAACAATTTATTTGAATTTAAGTGACTTATTATTTGTACAGCACTAATTAATAATATATAATAGGGTAAGGCTCTCGACTACGAATCAGAAGGTCGCGGGTTCAAATCCCGGCGTGAGCAAGTAAATTTTATTTAATTAATTTGTGTTGTTTCCCAATTCATTCGTTAAAAATAAAATATAGTATATTTGCACACGTTCCAGAGCGGAAGATACTCTCAGTATCGCTCTGGTGAAAGACCACCATTCAGAATTGAAACGTTGCTTGAAATAGCCATGTTTGGAAAACAGATCCGAAAAGCCATGTATTTCCACACTTTCCTCTTCCCTTCTTCTTCCCCTCCCCACTGCCTTCAGCGTCACAACATTCCCCAATCGAGGATACCAAGTCTCACTGGGTCCAGATGATTGGGAGCAGTTGAGACTCTTGTGCGGTATTATATGATGTGATTGAGTAAAAAAATACATTACATATCTGGAAGCAATAATTTCATCCCAAACATATTCCGTCAAATATTGAATACATACTGTCAAACAAGTGGAATTTTAGCTAAATATCGCGAAACTGTAGAAATGGAAATTAAAAACTCACCTAAAATATAACGAGTGTTTTTTTTTAATTTTACCCTTCTCCAACTCTTTTTTTCTCCCCGCTCTTTCACACCATACCTAAAATAAAGATGCCATAGTCCCACTGGCGTCGGGCAATTCGGACTCTGGTGCGTTTTTCACATGAAAAAATACCATTTTTAAAAATACTTTCCAACAGACATTTACTGCATAAAACATTTGAGTATATTTTAAATCAGGGAGATAGTGCTAGTATAGGTAGTATAACGTTACATCCTTTATCTCCTTCAGGATCGTAATTGGCAGCGTTTATTGCCTTCTATGACACCTCTCTCCCACGGGTTGCTCGCAAGTCGAAAGTTCACCTTTCGGGAGAACCCGAGCCGACGATGATGTTTCCACGTACATCGGATTCCATATTTCTGTTTACTCACACGATTACTGACGTCTTACGTATCAAGCATTTCTATTTCGCGAATTAATCCCCGCTAGACATCTGATACCATCTTGTTTACGGGATTTGTTGAAACTTCACGTCTTTATTTTGCTGACAAATATGGCGTTGTTACGAAAAAAATCAATTCAACTATTTTATGAATTTGGTAATACTTTTCTAAGGGCGGGTTGTTTCCGAGAAATTTCAACGTTCCGTTAAAATTTCAAGTCCAGTGAGAGTTATATTCAAGTTCTGGTGATTATAATATTATGGTCCAATTGTTTCACAGTGCTTGAATAATGACAGACCTTGAATAGAGCTATGACAGAACTTGTAAATTATTGTGAAAATTGTGATGAATTCATCGAGTTTCTCGAAACAACCCTCACTTAATGTTTTAAATATATTATTTATTTAACGTAAATATTAATAGATCGCTAATTCTAATTTCCTTTCATATTCTGAGGTCCCATCGGCCCAGGTTGGCAGTCAATGAGATAATTTTCATAGAAAAAGAAAAAAAACACAGAAAATAAAAATAGGAAAAAATGGAGGATAAAATTAACAAGCCTTGAAAATGAGGTATGATGTCGATGAAGATGGTGTAAAGTGAACTGCTCTCATTAGGTCAGTTGGTAGAGCGGTTGTCTCAGTAAGACAGATGGTCCTGGGTTCGATTTCTAGATGCAACTGATATCTTTTTATTTTCTGTGGTTTTTTTCGGTTTCGTGTTTCATTTAGGATTTGTTAATATTATCTTCTTCAATGATTAAATACTGAAGCTAGAATAAGTTAAAATAAATTGAAGATAATTGTTACTTCGGAGGCTGTAGTCTGAAAAGGTTCAGCGGATCTGCACTTGCGACGTCTTATGGTGGATCGTTTTTCTTTACCAGGTCTTCTATTGAACTCATTCAGGAAAGTTCAGTTTATAACAGACTTGAAACATCCATTAAACCTTTAAATTTTTTAATTAATTTGTAGATACATCTAACAAGTCACATTGTTCTATTCAAATCTCGGGCTAACCGGAGTAGTAAGTCGATCACTAATGAAGACGACGATTACAATGAACGAATTAAGAACATTTACAAGGAACATGTTTAATTCACAGGAAAAGCTTATTTCCTTGAATGCTAAATGCGGCAATTTAAAAACTCGTTTGCAATGACTGATTTATTTATATTGAATTATTTTCCACAAATAAGCGACATGTAAAATACACGTTGATTTAACGGCGAACAATTATTTTAAATAAGAAAGAGACCCGGAAGTTATAGGAATATTTTATCTGGAGCTAAGTGTGTTCATGATTTGCCAGCCCATTCATTATGGCTTTACAGTCTATTGGCAGTTCACGATATGGAAATGATTGATGAATAAAGTTACGCAGGTAAACCAAAGACCTAATTATAAAATCCTTTTAGCTTTCTTGTAAATGTGGTTTGGAGAAAACACCCTTCGACTGAAAGTTATTTGAAGAGAAGTTTCAAAGTTACAAACAAGTATAAGGCGGAAGTTTTTTTAGCAAAAACTGAGAAGATTTAACTCTTTGATGCTTAAATACATGTTCCTCTTCTTTTTCTATGTATCATGTACTATATTATGTATTATGCAATTTCATATATTTTTATTATATTATGCACTTGTGTATTATGTATGTATTTTGTAGATCAGGCTATTAGAATTTTTATTTTAAAAAAAGTTGTATCTATAAATTAAAAACCTTTGCCTTGAAATTCTCTGTGGCATGCACTTATGCATTATTGTACATACTTATATATCATAAATATGTTACACTTATATACCAAATATATATCATGTTCTTTTTCATTCTTTCTGTTCACAAAATCATTTAAATGTTAAAATATGTAAAATCCCATTGGGGCGTTAGTAAATAAATCTATCTTTTTTCGCTGCTGTGCATTTATTTTTAGAAAACTAGTTTTACTATCAGGCTTCACAGAGGAAAATCGTTCCCCCAAGTTGTACACCATAAATACCATCAAAACTTGTTTATATTTTGTTTAAAAACGACCCCCACTTAACCCGTACCTTGTATTAAAAATAATATCAATGTAAAAATAATTACCAGCCGTTATCAAATTAACTGTCGCGATAAAATTATAAGATTCTAAAGTAACTGCAAAAGTTTTTTTTTTGAAACAGCTAACTTTAGATTCGTATTGTAATCATTGTTTTGCGTTATTCGAGATAAATTCGAATTAACTTCAACCATATCGTATCTTATGAAATGGCGATCACTCCGTAAATTTCTGATTTTTACAAAGCGTAAAATACAATCACATTACGATCATGAACTTGATTACACCTCCTTTTCCAAGATTAACGAAGAAAATTTTGCACTCCTTCGTTTGATGACCTGTCAATTCCAGCACCAATTTAAAAGAAGAAGTTGGAACTGGAAAGCATAGTGCTTTAATCCCGTTTTCCTAATTTCCCCGGTAGGTCACGCGTAACTTTCACTCGGAATATTCTTTGGCCTGAGCGATTTCCGTGACGTGTTAAATTATAAATGAAGCCTTAATATATGTTAACATTGTTAAGAGTTTAATTTCCACCAACACGTCAGCCTACCCCGAGAACCGTTCATATTTGTTTAATGTAGGTACGCGATGCAAGATATGTTAATTTAGCGCCTCGATTGTAGGGGTTGTAAAATTTACGGAATATATTCCGGCTATACATTGCTTCACTTAGGGGAAGGTGTTTTTTCGGTACTCGAAAATAATGGGATAGTAAAATTTACAATACAAACACCGTTTATTTAAAGAAGCAATTTAGTCATGCGTTCGTAAAGATAAATAAAGATTTACTCACGTTTTAAAAATGGTTTTTACAACCACACGAATTTCAGGTCTAAAATAAGAATAATTAAATGCGTAGATACTTGTATCTTATACAATTTTTATTGAACTATTTGGGATTTAAAATTATTTTCATATAGGTTTGACAACGTATTTAAAACCAGAGAAGTATTTATTAATTAGTTCTCAATTTTTTTTCGATTTTCTAAAATCGCCCTTCCTTACTAAACATTTGGAAAAATACGAAATAAAAACTATGCCAGAATTTATTATTTCAAGTCAGAAAATTCGTAAATCAATGCTCTTGATAAACTACATATTATATACATACTCGTAAACGATATATTATTGCTAGTTGGAAATAAGTACTGCGTTTGAAAAATTGATGGTTATTCCCTGCGTCACATAGGCGCGTTAAACTCACCAACATTATGGTATGTGTGTATTTAATCCATACGTAAATTTTAATTATTTTTTTAATGTTATGTCTTAAACACAATGACATCCGTGCTATGTAACACAAATTCCGTGCGAGAAGCGAATACACAACATTACGACTAATCAATTGAATGTACCACTATGCTTTTTTATTATTATTATTTTGTTATTATGTATTTATCTAGGCGAACCTGCATTGAGGAAGAAGTTTTAACAAATTATTTCGCATATATTGTCTATGGTTTACTTACTAATATAGCTTATAAAATAATATATATAAATAGCAATATACGAGTATAAATATATATTTAATCATCGTAGAAAATAATATTAGAAAAAATCTAAATGATATATGAAAACGAAAAGAAAACGACAGAAAATAAAAAGATTTCAGTCGAATCTGGGACTCGAACCCAGGACCTCTGTCTATCCGGGGCAACCGCTTAACTAACTTAGCTAATGAGACCAGTTCAAATTATGTCATATTCATCGATATCATATCTTTAAATTTAAGATTTTGTCAATATTATTCTAGAATTTTAATCCCATATTATTGGCAGCTATGTTTATAATGATTACAAAATTCACAAGGAATATAAATGAGGTTTTTAAAATGAGGTTTTTAAATCTCAGTAAAAATAATTAAAAATTGAATATATGTATATTTTTAATTTAATGACATGACAGCACACCAATGCTTTACTTAATACTAAAGAAACTGTTAATGACGGGACTTTTTGGTGAAGGCACCAGCAAAGGCTCGATCATTAAACTATATAAATTTTTTTTTTACGCTTTGTGTATGTTTTCTGTATAGATCATTTCAATGTACTATGTATCTGCATATGAAATTTCTCACTTTTCAGATTCCAAAAAGGGATCTGGGATAATTCTACTTACTTGAAAATATTATTTTGCATGCGTGTACAGTTCTATAATTTTATTTTGTTTGTAAGTTTTATTTATTATGTACTTTTGCTATTTTTGATTTATTAAATTCGCTACCGGTTTCGACACAACCGTAACCGGTAGCGAATTTAATAAATCAAAAATAGCAAAAGTACATAATAAATAAAACTTACAAACAAAATGTCTAGAAATTGCTATATAGTGAATGTCGAAAAAATACAAGAAACTATAATTTTATCCCTGTTCATTTGAACAAGGATTAAGAAAATACATCTATGGGTACACCATTAGCATTTATTGTCGCAGCACCCTTTCCTGGATTTTTCCGTCGTCCGAACACATCTCTGCAATCTTCCAGAGATAGTGGTAAGCAGGTCTCGTCTCATGTTATTGTGGCCGTAATGGATGAAACTATCAAATGGCCATACTCTATTGAGATACAAACACTTTAACAGGGACGCCCGAGGATGGTACGGGAATCTTGAGGAAATTACATTTACATATTTCATATGTATATTTGAAAGAGGAAAAATAGTAAATTTGTAATATTAATAATAGTTTTATTTACTTACTGAAATACGGCAAACAAATATTGTTTCAGAGGGTCGATGCACGGAAATAAGTTATTTATTTGAATTCCTATAACTGGAAAATATTATTAAAAAAAAAACTATTTTCCGTCAACATACAATGAAATAATATTATACTCGTATGTAATGAGCCCTTGGGGCGATTTAATCACGCAGAGGCTCTGTGAAAAGTTGACAACAATACTTAATACATTTATCTGAATACTATATAAAACTTGGAAAGAAATTTATAGCAAATGCTCAAACTCCGTTTTCATGACATCTTTGTATCTACATCTACATTTTAAAACAATATAAGCGTCCCTTGCTTAATCTTGTTCACCATATAAAGAATGCGCATAATTGTAAAAAAATGGTATATAATTGGTACACGTTATAACTAGGGTGCTGCAACGTCTGCCACCCCTGCGTCCTCTCGGCATGATTCACACACCCGTCTTGGATCACGTCCTCCGGTATACGTTTCTGCACTATTATTCGCTGCAAGCAGGTACAGATTTCCTGCCAGGATCGCATATCACGCTAACCGGCAATGACGTTCAATTCGGTCTTCATTCGACGTTTCGAAATAGTCTTAACAGGAAGGTGTGCCGTGAATGAGGGAACCCTAATTGTCAGAACTGATCCATTTGGCATATTGAGGCTTTAATGTACGACAGGATGAATTCCCATTTATTTTCCGTTAATTTTCACTTTACGAAGAACGAAGAATAAACTGTACAAAAACGCATATAAACAACTTATAATAGAGACTCGGTTTCGCCAGACTTTTAACACCCCTATCACAAAATCTTTTTTCTTGTTCAATAATGATAACCAAAATGGATCACATGGAATATACATATTTACGTAATTAAATTTTTTTGATTTTTGAAAATTAATTTTTCAGTTTTTGCTTCTTCAGAACACATAATTTTTGCAGCTTTGTAGTAAGAGTTTAGAGGCAATATTTCAGTTAACATTTTTTTTATTATGCATGTATTAATTGTGACCGTAGAACGAAAAGTTTCCAAGTCAAGATTCCTGTCCATTAGCAGATTAATACTGAAGTCTTTTGCATGGACACAAACTCAAAGCTTCGCAAGTCAGAAGGTTTTTTTACGCAGATGTAATAAAAGTATACTTTAATTTTAATCACTATATATCCAAACTTGCGAAACTATGAAGGCTCATAGTCCCATGCAAAAATCCCAAATATCAATCTGACAAAAAACCATGACCTTGCCACTTTTCGTCGTATACCCACGTAGTGTAACTGATAAAGTAATACCAAATATAAAGTAAACACTTAGTAGGTACCTTATAATATGATTTTATGCCTTATTAAATTGCCTGTGACTTTAAGAATATAAATACCCTAAAAACTCTCTACTGCTCACTAGTTCGCCCTAATCTTGAATATTCCAGTGTCATTTGGTCTCCTTTCTATGTTGGTCATATTCATCATATTGAATCTGCACAACATCGCTTCTTACGTGAAATTGCATGGAGATTAGGGCAAGAAAGAGGCAATAACTCCTATGGAAATTGAACAAACCATAAGCATTTCTACATTAGAAAAGCGTAGGAAAGACTTTGATCCTATTTGCATTTTTTAAATAATTAATTGTATTATTGACTCACCTTATTTATTGCAACTCATTCAGTTCAACATTCCTTGCCATAGACTTAGAAACAATGAATTGCTTTTCCTCAATAAACACTACTACTTATGGGAACCATTCTCCACTGTCCAAAATTTCGAGATTTGTTAACTCAAGCCAGGGCCTTGAAATTTTTGGTCGCAGTGTTAATGACTTTTGTAGGGCTTTACGAAATAAGAACTCAAAGATTATCATTTAGAATGTCTAAAATCATGGACTCTACTAAAAACATGTTCAGACTTTTACTTGAATGTTCTCTCAAATGTATATTTTTGTCCTCTTTTTGTCATTGCTTCATTCTTGTATTATGTATGTGCTCTTATTTTTCTGTAGCTCTTGTTTATTTCATTTCTTGTTATGCATTTTGTGTAATTGAACTTTGGTCCGTAAATAAATGACCATATTTTGAGATGATAATATCCTATTAGACCCAATGATGTTACAAAACTAAATACAAATAAATCAGTCCTCCTTGGTGTACCGGTCGCACCGAGAGAGGTGTGCTCCTGGCTGCGGTGGTACAATCGTATCGTATCGTATAATACTTATTGGTACTCAGTCCTACATTTTCTTAGCTTACAAGAAACACAAACTTTTAACAAAATGAAAACGTGAATGCTGTAAAACAATTCTAAAACAAAAACCGTTTTCAATTAACTATTGCATTAGAAACACAAAAAAAACGCCCCAAATGTTTGCGTCAAACCATGAATTTTTAGCAATCACTCATATTTTTAACAAAATTAAAGTGTTTTTAAATATTTGAAACCAAAGGCAGTGATTGATATTGGGGAAAAGCCTTGCAATTTTCAGAGAGGTTTTAATACAAACTGCCTCTGAAAAATGGAGGCCGACTGCACGTTCAGTGGTAGGAAGCGGAAGTATGAATAAATAAATAAGTCATTTTGAAATGAATATTTTATCACGAAGCTAAAATAATGCCATCGATGTGGCGAAGTTTATGTACTATACTATTTTACACATAATACTTTACGTATGTACCTAGTTTGAAGTACCTCAATTTAAAATATCAATGGGAAAACTGAGAACTATATTAATGTTGTATCAACCAGAGAACTTAAGAAATTTTAATAACAGTTTTTTTCACTTCATGTTCATAAAATTAGTTTGTACCTTCTCCTTCTGAATACTCTTCAAATTCGTTCGGTTTTCTTTAAAAAAATATCCAAAATTTATGATGTGAGCGCCTAACTTCAATTGATACATACTAAATACTAAAATTACAAAAATAATCGCAATACTTCGTAATAACAGGATTGACATACTGTAAATAGAGAAAAATAAAAACAAACATTACGTAAATCATCAAATACCCTTTTAAAACACGATATTATAAAAGTCAATGTGAACAAAATTTTACTCATAGTATACAATGTGCAAATGATAGGATTCCATCTGGTGAGATCGATATATTAAAGTAAAATAATTACGATGACTTTTGAAGGGTCTCTATCGGTGCTGGCTACTGAATTTTTCTGTTGCTGTAAAATTATTCATATTATTTGGTGACCCGACAGTTGATCCCCCCACAGTTGGCCCCTTGACAGTTGATCCCGTGACAGTTGGCCCCCGAACAGTTGCCCCAGACAGTTGATCTCCCTAACAGTTGATCCTTTCGACAGTTGATCCCTTCTAAAGTAAGTATGCAGAGAGGACATGCGGCCATGTAAAAAAAAACTATAAACTTATATCTGCAGGCGTCTTGAGTGGAAATCCGCTATATAAAATATTTTTACTAACAATAATGAGTCCCCAAAGGAGTATGCAGTGAGGATATATGGCCGAATAACAAAATACGACACTCTTGTATATGGGGGATCAACTGTCGGTGGGCCAACTGTCTGGGAATCAACCATCATGGAACAATATTATTTGCTTCAACTGAAAATACCCTTCTTATGTGAAAAAGGAAATATTACTATCTAAAAATATTTTCATGCAGTTATTTAGGTGTGCCGTACGATTTTCCTGTAATTATATTTGCAAATACAATCATTATTTATTTCTGAGAAGTTTTTGTAGCAGGATATTCTCCCTTTATTTATTTATTTTTTTTTTTTAATTTTTTTTTTTTAATGATTTATGGATGTCTATAGCAGCTGTATACTGCTGCAGTAATTACTTTATATTATAAAAACACTGAAGGCACCCGAAGTTCCACATATCACAGCACGCAAATAAAAGAAAAAAACTTTAATAAATTCACTCGGAAAAAGGGGATTGATTACATTATTAGGTAAAACCGTTTTTCGATGATAGTATTTTATTGTTTGTTGTAATTTGAATTACGTTGAATTTTGGGAAAAGTATTTATGGAGAATGTTGAATGCGGTACGCCACAAAACAAAGGCCCTATGATTACGACACAAAAACGGATGCGCGTTTAGGAACATGTGAAAACGTCGCGCGGATGAATACCGTCACGTACCCTCAAAGCAGAAATAAAGGGATGATTAAACAACATGTGCAGCAAAGAGAAAAATATGTATGTACACATGTATAGAAACTGATATTCAGTAGAAATCTTTGGCATCATCAAAAAATGACCCTGAAAATCAGTTATTAGAGTTTGAGGATTATTGTCTTTTGAATCCTTATATATTTTACTTATAACAGGTACAGGATTTACAAATAAATCGTTCGTAGTATTTCTTGAGTTGGCAACCCGAAAAGTGTATATTTTTGGTAGCTGACCATTAAATAAATTTTAATTTAACGAAATATATATAAATAAGATAAAGTGGCTTAAAACAAAAACATTTTTCATTTATAATAAATTTTAATTGAATATTTGGCAGGACATTCAGCGAGAAGTGCAATTTTTCTACTCATATATAATTTATTTATTTGTGAAAATAGAGAACCACAGATTTGAACAAAATTCTTGGAAATGATTACTATGATGAACTCCGCGACAGAGCGGTTAGCTTCCTGTCTCTGAACCCAACGGTCGTGGGTTAAAATTTCGGCAGGTGATAATTTATGATATGATATTAGGCATCAAAACTATTGTATAATTTTCAATCTCTTCATAATAAGAGATATTCTCATATTATTCTGCTGAAAGAACATCATTCAGATAATGTAGAATTTGGCAGCCACCTCTGGTCGGGAGCCCCAAAATATCTGAAGAAAAAAAACCCTTCGGTCGGTTTGATAGATTCCCCTATTTTAACAAACGGACTGCAATCTTTGGAGCACAGACGTCAGGTAGGAATGCTGTCCTTGTTCTACTAGTATTTTAATGGATGATGCTCCGAGGACTAGCGTCATTGATCTCTCGGCACCGGTGCATAATCAGAAAACACGCCAAACGCGCGTCCGCAGTTGACATTTGTAACATGAGAACGAGTCGCTTCTATGACTCGTTATTGTGTTCAACAGCTCGGCTGTGGAATGTACTGCCGGCCTCTGTGTTTCCTCCATCCCACAACATGGGTCTCTTCAAGACCCAAGTTCACTCCTTCCTATCCTCTAAAAAACCCTCCACACTGCATCACAGGGTCTCCCGTGTAGAGTTACTGTAAAAAAAAGATTTTTTTCTAAAATTTTCTTGATCAGGAGTAGTGACCAAATTTGAATAGTCGGACATTTACAAACCTTGGGAATGCGGGTTTCTTATTATATAAATAAATAAATACGTCCAGAGAAATTTGATGGTTAGTATTTTAATCTTTCAAATACGCCCTAAAATTCATTTATTTTCTTTTCTATTTTAAAAATACTACTGAGAAATAATATCGAGTTAGTATGAGAAATAATGTTCGAAAAATGGTTGTAGAGTCGTTAGAATAGATTTTTAACGGATCAGTATTTAACGAGGTTGTCATAATATAAGGAAGGTAATTATGAACGCCGGTCGAAAGTTAAACTTTAATTAAGATTTGAGTGTTTTTAATAACCTCGTTAATTTGGCAACATTAAACTCTCGGAGGGGTATAAGAGTCTTGACCTTTTTTTAAACCTGATCTCGACATCGCTTAAACCCTTATTTTTTAACAAACAACTTTATTTACCGTAAAGAGAGGACAAATAAATTAATTTATAGAAAAAATGAGGTACCCCTATCAACATTCTACTTACACGTAAATTTCAAAGAACGTAGGCATTTGAAATTAAGTTACTCTCTAAGAAAAACATCCTTATTCATGTAAGCGTGGAAAGTGCTAAGATCTTTTTTCGGTTTTTTGGGAAAGTATTTATATAAAAAAATAAAGATTTACTAACTCAAGTTATAATTAAAGTTTGAAAGAAATTCTCTACAATATAATACAATTGTGGGGGAGTAAAGAAGTGTAAGGAGAATATATGACGGGAATGTTAATGAAAAAAGAAGGATGCTCGAGAAAGACGTGGCACGATCAGGTGAATTAAATACTTGATTTGGGTCATGTCAGAAGTCGGAATAACGGGAGAGAATGTATGAGACGATGTATGAATGTTAATGAAGCAAGAAGTGTATGTCAAGATAGAGTTGATTGGCGGTCTGTCCTCTCTGTCTACCCCCGCGGTGAAACGGCTTGATGGTTAGTTAGAAATATTTTTGTAAAAAGATCCGAATGGAAATAAAATTAATTGATTAAGAGATATTTTGTATAAACCACTATCCGAATGAAAACACAGTTAAACGATTAATAGATGTTTTGTATAAACCAATATCCAAATGAAAACACAATTAAACGATTAAGAGATATTTTGTACAAACCACTATCCGAATGAAAACACAGTTAAACGATTAAGAGATGTTTTGTATAAACCACTATCTGAATGAAAACACAGTTAAACGATTAAGAGATGTTTTGTATAAACCAATATCCGAATGAAAACACAATTAAACGATTAAGAGCTATTTTGTATAAATCACCGTCAGAATGAAAATATAATTAAACGATTATGATATATTTTGTATAAACCACTATTCGAATGAAAACACAATTAAATGATTAAGATATATAATTTCTTCAAACGATTGGTATTCAGTTTGTGGTGTCATTATTTAAAAAAAATGAATTTAAAAATATACACCACTTAGTATTCACCACTTTATAAATATACATTGATATCTAGATGTTTCGAAGGCGATGCTTTCATCATCAGGAATATATGAATACAATTACAAAGTGGTGAATACTAAGTATATTTTTTAATTTATCGATCAAGAGATATTTTGTAAATACCACTATCTGAATGAAAACAAAGTAATTTAATTAAGAGGTGTTGTTTATAAACCACTATTTAATAAATAAATATCAACATCAGAATCTTAACTGGAATCATCAAGTCAATGAAGTGAGTCGCAAGATGTTAGGCAGCTTGCAGCCACATAGGACACTTAAGAACTTTTTAAACACTGTTTCAAAATGTACTTATGTACCAAAAATTTTCAATAAAAAAAAACTAAAAAAATAAAATAAAAATAAAACTAAAAATAATATTTTTTTCTTACGAAATCTAGTGAATTCATTATTTTTCAATGATGTAGTACTATTTAAGAATTTAGTGTGAACTATAGCAATTTATTTAAATACAATTGATTTTCGTACTCAAGAACTAACTTCGAAATATTAATTTAATAGTACATAACTAATCGAATCGCAAAGTGTATTTAAAAATGTTAAAAAACGAGAAGTGTAACCAGATAAAGGAGAGGAGGCTTTTTTTAAAAAAGTCTGGTATATTTATGGCCGCCTTATACGCATCTAACTTTCCCATAGTTTTTTGAAACATGTGGGAAGGCGTGAAAAAATGGGCTCGAATTTAGAAAATGATGTAGTACTGAGCAAACCAGTCGGGTGGGAGCCTTTTATTTATTTATTAAACTGAAAATAGAACATGTGTACATTGGTTATATGTATTCCAATATGAACATAATATCTACAAACAAACATTTTTACAATAAAATCATAATATATAACTTTTACAATTACAAATTACGACATTAAAAATTAGGCTAAGCAGATAGCAAAAATGGTCGAATTTGATCAAATATCGTCACTTAAAATAAGATATCTTGAAAACTGGTTATATTTTATCAAAATAAGTAAATAATTGTTGATTTTGGAAAAAAAAGTAACAATGGTCTAATGTTGACAAATATAACTTAATGATTATACAAGTATCTCTATAAATAAAGGGTGTCCGCTAAACTATGTTAATGCTGTTGGTAACACTACTTGTAATCCAAAATAAATCCATTTTAAATCAGGCCTACGTTACAGAACACAAAACCGATAAACGAATTATGTCACGGGGTGATGGATGCGGCAGTCAGCCGTGGCTTTAAATCGTCCTGTCAGCCTGGATTCATGACATACGATTTTTGTGTGTTTGAAGAAATAATGACCGCTGCGCCGCGTTTGTTGTGACTGACTGAATGTAAGGATGATTAAACGACGTTTAAAATCAAAGAACGTCGTGTTCCTTTCTTTTTTCATAGCTTAATTACATTAAAATACAATACGCATTAACTTCCGAAATGCTCCTCAAACTTTTCATATTACATTCAACCGGTCCATAATACGAACTTACATATTGTCGGTACCGTCCTGGTGAAAAGCCACCACTCAGTTTCGAAACGTTGGCGTTTGTTGCATAATAAGTCTTTAGCCATATTTAGTGATCGTAACAGATTTTTAAGGTACTACCCAGCCTTCCTCTTTCCCATCTCTTCCGTTTTTTTACCGTTTCCTCAACCTAGAAATATACCCTACATCTGGAATTCCACAACGCCATACAGCTACCTCAAATAACAGATGAAGAAAAAAGATGCACGAAAAAACCTCTTTTTTTATGAACCGAATAAACTTTTGACTTATTAAGGTCTATTCACATCTACCAGCACCGCGCAGTGCAGAACAGTACAGTACAGGCACGACAACATTAGTTGCTTACATTACGTATTATCACATTCACATTCCAGCGTACGTAAGCGTAACGTATCCGTGCATGCACGGGCCAGCACCGGCCGAGATTGTCGGCTAGAATATGTTGATGTTGCTGGTGACCGCTTGTGATGCCTGCGCCTGCGCAGTTAGTTTGAAAACATCACCGTTAAACACTGTCATCATGGCGTCACTTGGTGTCAATAGACGCAGATATTGCTGGAACCAATGAAATGAAAAAGATCGACAATGAAAAATTGATTGAATTGGCCAGGAAATTTAGTTTATAAAACAATTATTCACATATGGGAATAGGATTATAAAAACGCCAAAAATGTTCTGGCGGATGCTGACGCTCACTTGACAGTTTAGTTGATAGCCGTACTCGT
Organism: Halesus radiatus; assembly: GCA_022606495.2. NCBI lineage: Eukaryota > Metazoa > Arthropoda > Insecta > Trichoptera > Limnephilidae > Halesus > Halesus radiatus. The sequence goes on from JAHDVE020000398.1 coordinate 45,241, forward strand.
GTCTGTGCTGTGCTGTGCGGTGTAACGTGAATACTCGCGTCTGTGCCTTTCCTGCACTGCACTGTTCTGCTCTGCGCGGTGCTGGTAGGTACTATCTCAGTGTCTTCAGTTTTGTAAAAACCTCACGGCTCTCACCAGTTTGATAGTTCCCTTGAGCCCATACTATTTGTGGGTGACCTTTGTTATTCCATCCCAACGAAGGACGCCATCCTATAAAAATGGAGTTTCAACCTGTTATCATTTATTAGCCGCAATACATATCCAACAGAGCTCACCTCTTTCGTGCTACATACTCTTAATTTTCTTCCTTTACTTGTGATGTAGAAATCGTAAAGGGTGAACAGAAATTTACTTAAATTTCGTTAACAGAAAAGACACAAATAAGGTAACAATCGCATCTGAGACTCGAACCCAAGACCTTTCGGTTTATCAGGGACCAGCGCTCTATTCAACTAAGCTAATGGCACCTTATTGGCAGTAAACTTTTTATTTTCTGTTTTATATTGATCGGGAATGAAGGCGATCAAACATTAAATAATAAAAAGCAAATTGATATATGCCTCAGCTTACTACAATATACGAGCAATTTCAGGTAGCTGCGGTCGCTAGTTTGAGAAATGCTTCCCCAATAATACGTTTGATTACACAACTATCAAATTAACGCCACATGACGGCCTTCATGGTCGAGGGGTGAGGCTCTCGACTACGAATCCGAAGGTCGCGGGTTCAAATCCCGGCGTGCGCAAGTAAATTTTATTTAATTAATTTGTGCTGTTTGACAATTAATTCATTTAAAAATAATATACAGTGTATTTGCCCACGTCCCAGAGTGGAAGATGCTCTCAATATCGCCCTGGTGAAATACCACCAATCAGAATTGAAACGTTGCTTGAAATGGCTTTTAGCCGTGTTTGGTGACCAGATATGAATAGCCAGGTATTTCACCACCTTCCTCTTCCCCTTCTGCTTCCCTTCCACAATACCTTCACCCTCACAACATTCCCCAATTGGGTATGCCATAGTCTTACTGGCTCCAGACGGTTGGGAGCAGTTGGGACTCTTGTGCGGTATTCATACAAAAAAAATGTATATATAGAACAGTTCAGAAAGAGAAATAAGCGATTTAATTTTGTTCCCACGATTGAAGTAACGCAACAATACGAAGTTATCAACAATATGTAGTCGCACGGTTAAGAAACGAACTTCCTTAAAGTATACGAACATCAACAACAACCGCCCTTCCCCGTAATTTCAGTTTACTCATTAATATCTTTGTGTATTCATCTTATGTAGCTGTAATAAAGTAATAATAATTCCACAACTTTAATTAACAACCTCGAGTATTTCTCATATAAAGCTCGCTACAATAATGGTCGCGATTCAGGGTTATAATACTACTCCCACACCCGACATAACTGCGGTTGTTTCTCTTAAGATCGTCTAATATATCACACGAGTACCTGAGAGGTAAATTCCTCAGTAATACCGCTATGTGTTTTATTTGCATAATAACTCTGTGTATTCTGTATCAAGTAGGTAACCTTTGATGGTTTCTTAGCACAACGGCAGCGGCGGATTATATAAAGTGGCGATTGTTTCGTAACATGAAATCATTATTGCTGATCTATCTCTCAAGCATCAAGAATACATTGTATTAAAATAGGTTATATTTGAAGACCATGTATGATCGAGTGAAAAATGTTGAGATTCGTAAAGAATGCAAGGCTGATGTAAGCGTAGTGAGCAAGATTAAGAAAGGGACGCTTAGATGGTTTCGGCATGTAGAGCGAATGAACGAAGAAAGGAATGTAAGGAGAATACGTGACGCGAATGTGAATGGAAGAAGAATCCGGGGACGCCCGAGGAAGACATGACACGATCAGGTAAATCAAATACTCGAGTCGGGCCATGTCAGAAGTCGGAATAACAGAAGAGGATGCATGAGGCGTTGTATGAATGTGAATGAAGCAAGAAGTGTATGCCAAGATCGAGTTGTTTGGCGGTCCGTCCTCTCTGCCTACCCCCGCGGGGAAACGGCGTGATGGTTAGTTAGTTAGTTAGTGCTTCACCAAAAAACAAATATAATAAATTAATCAAAAATTATTTCGTAATCACCACTTTATTAATACATACATATCAACATGTTTCGAAAGCGAAGCTTTCTTCATCAGGAATATACAGAATATTAAAAATTTATATTGCTGACGAAAAACATGTTGATTTGTATATATTAAATAAAGTGGTGATTGATTACAAGGTAACATTTAATTGATATATTAATGATGACGCCACAAAGTGTATACCAATCTTTTGAAGAAATAATAATTAATAACTTCTTCAATAAATGTAAAATTACTTTGTAGTGTCATAACATAATAATTTTCATCTATTAATGTTAATTTTTGTTTATGTTTGTTTGTACGCTGTCTATTTTACATCATTATATTTCTATGTTTATTATTTGTCTACAAATACTTCTCATTATTTCTTAGTATACTGTGTATTTTGATGAGGGAAGCTGCGCTTCCGAAACATGCTGATATTTATGTATTAAACAATGGTGTACACAAAATATTTCTTAATAATTTTATCAATTAATAACCGTACTACATCATAAAACAAATAATTGGGAAAGGGTACCGCCGCTCCGGGAAAAATATATTTGATATATTTTATAATATGGTTAGTAAAAATATCGTGATTATATTTATTATTGTAATTCAAACTCCGTTTGATAGAAACCACCTACATCACAAGGCAAGGACAATGCATTAAATCAGCATCTTTCTTAACTTGTACGTAATTTTCAAGTGTTCATTCGTTTTAGTTAATATTTTTTGTGAGGTTTTTATACAAGTTAAGAGGCCGATTTGATTCAGCGCCCCGGCCTTATGCTCTAGGTGGTTTTGGTGTGACATACCTCTATATAACGATTTAATATTCAACTTCTTTGATCGTAACGAAATTACAAAGCAGGTACACTTAAGCGTTAAAGGTAACCAGATTGGAGGCACATTATGCATTTATAGGCAAATTGATGAGAAATTTAGTTCCCCTCGAGGCCCCTAGCATGACAGGTTGAAACGTGACTGTTTCCAGCGCTTGTCGTCACATTAGTATGCAAGTTGACTGTAATAAGGTTTAAACACCCTTTTATTAGCGACATTTCATCAATATTCCACTTGACGGAAGTCCCCGGGCTAGTAATTAACCTATCGAGACAACAGTGAACAGGCGAACGTTAAGTCAAGAGGGTTGTGGAATAGGATCCCACGTTAGAATGGTACCCATTCCTCATAAAGCCGGATTCATTTTTAAGTCTCATCAAACACGTTTCAAGTAAAGTTGGTCACTTGCTAACGAACTACTTAAGTAACTATCACGTCGGCAAGGGTAGATAGAGAGGATAAACCGCTACACGACTCTATGATTGCACACATTGTTGGTACTGCTTGCTTCATTCATGGATCGTCTCATACATACTCTTTTGTTATTTTGACTATTGACATGGCCCGACTCAAGTATTTGATTCAATCGGTAGTGCCATGTCTTCCTCGGGCGTCCCTTACTTATTCTACCATTCACTTCGGGTCATATATTCTTCTGACACTCCTTTCCTTGTGAATCTGTTCTCCATGCCCATCTCGGGTTAGGATCTCTACATTTTTTACAAGGTCATGCATATCACTTGCCAGTTTAATAATATTTTTGGAATGATGTGAAAAAAATCATCACATATCCATTGTATGATTGTCAAACGAATATTGCAACGCCGCACCGGTTTGAAAATAGAAAAGGTGGAAATGTAAAAATGAACCAGATTGATCTGAACAACAACACTAATAAAATGTCAATTTATTTATAGTGATTTTAATACCAGATGTCAGTAGAACGGCGAACTATAATTTTATTTTATCGGTTCTGAATATTGAACTAAATAATTTATTCAGTCACCTTTAGGACGACTTAATTAAATCGGTGCTAAAAAAGCCTTGTTTTTCGTGTGCTTGTAAAATGTTTTAAAATAATAACCACGATTTTTGCGTTCGCGGTGGCACACTACGTGTCGGCCCAGAAACAGTTATTTAAAAGGGTTTTTAGATTTTCACACTTTCATGGACGTGAAGTCCCTTGACATATTTTAACGTCATAAAGGGAGAATTATGTATGTGTGGCAGCCAGTATAATAATTCTGTGTTATATAACTGGAAGGCTATATTTTGGACGTTTTCCTCCGCCCACCAATTCCCAATTGTTACATTCTCGCGAAAACCAAAGTCACAAATCTTTCTCCTCCAATTGCGGTGTATTTCACAGCTAGACACATTCTATTACTTTTTGGTTCAATTCTTTAAAGAATCCGGATTCGTCTGAGAATCTGAGCAGCCCCCGGGGAAAAAATTACAATATTAACTTGAGCTTTAAAACGTCCTTTATAAGACGACTCGTAATAAAGGTTTTATTTCAAGTTGAAAAAAAGCTTCATGACAAGTTAAAAACGATTCTTATTAAATTTAATACAGTTTAAGCTTATCAAAACGTTTGCTGCTTCCACGATCTTAAGAAACGTTCGAAGTTATTATACCATATATCTGATATTTAAACTACAAAAGGAATCATTCGAGAATACCAAGAAACATAATCAGTCCTCAGGACTTCTTTCAGGAAAAATTAAAACCATTTACTAAGAGACTAGCATTCATTGAAAATACACCTGATGCGCCATAAAGAATATACGATATTTCATTTAAGTACAATATCAGGTTGCAAGATAATTATTTTTTCTTAATTAATTGATAAAGAACAGCTAGAAATAAAAATTTGACGGGAATTTGCCGTAATTTTTCTAGCTGAACCTGGCAATTCGAAGTGATACTATTATACATTTCATATAGATACGAGCATAATATATTGCTCTTTTATACCACGAAAATTCAGGAGGTGAGTAGGTTAATCTTGATTCTAATAGAATAAAAAAAAATTATATCATATTGTGTCATTTTTTCCAATTGGAGCGTAACAGGCAGAGCAGCAAATAATTTGTACCAGTATAATATAATGTAAATTTAATGGACAGTTCGCACACAAACTTGACATAAACCATGCGGAAAATATTCACATTTCTTCCGAGGTGACTAACCTTGTAAGTCTTCTCTGGGGCATCATCATCGGTAAATTGAATCACTACCCAGGTATCATATTATGAGGTGTGTTGGGGGCCTTGCGTGAAGATATAAGCTATCGAAAAGACAACGTTCAGAACTTTTCTCTTCTCCTTTCCTATCCCCACACACCCTCTTCAAACTCACAGCATACTCCAATTGGGGATGTTGTGAGGCTGGCGTACAAGAGTCCCACTCGTTTCGGCCAGTTGAAATTCTAGTGCGATGTAAACTTAAGAAATATTCAATGCTGCAATTACATCCGCAGATGGAGTGCTCTAATGACAATGGACAAAATTATAGATAATAGAAACAAGGGTGATGGGCCAATAACCATCGTTAGTATGGAAACACGCGCACAAAGTATCGCCAACATCGTTCATTCACACTACTACAAGTCGCATCTGCGCACAGCGTCGTCCCGCTTTTGTTTCTACCCACACACCGAACGCATTGGCTATGCCGCTTTGATAGTCCGTGCAGTTAGGTGGTAGCTCGCCGTCAGTCGGAATGATTCCATGAAATATCTTCATTAGTTTCTATTATCTATGAAATAATCCCTCTAAATGTAGAATATTATTATAATTTTTATTATTATTTAAAGACATACAACAATAATACATTCCCATGAGTTATCAATTCAACTTTTTTTGGAACTGTCATTTTTTGCTACATAATAAGTTTAGCAAAGTATAAACCATAGGAATACAAATAAATGTTACTCACTCAGAACGGTGAAGTTGACTTTGAGGTTCCTGGTGGGCGAGTTGCGGAAGTCGACGCGGCAGCGGTAGACGCCGGCGTCCGTTGCGCGCACGTCGTCGATCAGCAGCTGCGCCGGCGCCGCGGCGGCCCGGAAGTAGGCGCGCGGCCCGAAGCCTGCCGGGGAGGACCACAGCTTGGCCGAGGAGAACTGGCGACCCCGCACGTCGAAGCTAGAAAAAAAGAGTTTGATGAGTTTTCACGTTGACGTTGTACTTACTAAAATCAAAAACTAAATGACTTGTCCACGTTTTTTCCATAATAACATTAAAACACGTTGGTGCTTTTTTGTAAAAGAATAAATTGTTTGTTGTATTAAAATTATAAGATTGCACTATGTTCTTGTCTACATTTTTAGCGTTTTAGGGAGCCCAAATGATAATCTGGTCACTTACGTATCGCAAAGCTGTTACTTTGTGTGATGGCTGCGTTCGTCCATTAAGAGAGTGGTAGATACTCACCATATAATAAAAACAAACACAATAAATGCTACGTGGGTGTGTTTCGTAATCCAAAAGTCTGACCATTACGGCTGTAAATTTCATATACCAAAAAAATGTCATCATCATTTAGTTTCGATCAAATGGAAAGGCCATATATAATGAAGGCAGTGTAAGAGATACAGAGCGCTGTATTCTCATTAGCTCTCTCAGAGTTAAAACAAAAGGTACTAAGTCAGTAATTATACCTGTTTCTATTCAAATCTATGTGGAAGGAATTTCTAGTATGTATTATATATTCAGTGATACTCGCAGTAGGGCTCCGGTGAAATACAAACATTTAGAATCGAAACATTACTTGAAATTGCTTTAGCAATGTTTGGTAAACAGATATGAAAAACCAGGTACTTACTAATCTTCCTCTTTCCCATCTTCTTCTCTTTTTCATAACCTTTATATCATTAACCTCATATCATTGGCTCTGAATAGCCGAGAGCAGTTAAAAATTTAGTGTCGTAATCACAAAAAATAAGAATAAAATAACAGCATCTTTCCTTGATGATGCTCGGATTAGTGTATTTTGACTTATGAATGAAAAAAAAATGACAGGAGGACAAACCGACAAGGGGATACCAGGAACGGCGAGGTAAGGCGAGCGTACCTGCCACGCTTTCGCACACAAACCTCCTGAAGTAGACTAGCCGGGATTTTATAGAAAGCATTTTATTCATTAATCTTTCATGTCTTCAAGTAAGGAGGCATACTTATAATGACAAACACATATCCTAAAAGTAAACCAAACGTTCTTAAAATTAGTTTTATCATTATTTAAAAAAAACTTGTGCATAATTTGGCAGCAAAAGCTCTTGGTATACGTAATCGATTTATAGAACATGTAATTAAAAATGATTCGAAATTTTTCCATGTCAAACAACAGTAAGAAAAGAAGTAAAGATACAAACAACATAAATTGAATATTCTGAAAACTGCGATTGTACTATACGTCTATATAAAACCGTTTTTTCCTCTGGCAATGTTCATGCAGAACATTTATGATTGTGATATTAAATAAAAGCCCGAATCGCGTTTCCGTTTATCTATGAATGGCATCGTGTTTTCTTTGACGGTCTAGGGAACTATCGAACCGAAGAAAATACTTAATGAAACTGCACTGTTATTAGAAAGTTAACAAAGACATTTTCTTGAAATATAACCAAGAGGGTATAACAACAAATGCAAATAATTGCAGTTCCATAAAAGAGAAAGAGTTTTAACAATGCTTTATACTGCACTTGCAAAGAAGAAATGGAAGAATGGATTCTGGGAAGGAGCATACATTTATTAAAACTATTGTTTTATTTAGGAACAAGAGCGCCCGTTGAAGTTGGTGGGTTCTGTTTGTTTGGGTTTTACACGCAAGGATGAATGCGCTTTTGAGATTCTCTGGAGAGCGGAATCCCCGATAAAATCACTTAGTTTTTATTCTCACGAGTGCTCTCCAGGGCTTTTAAGGATGTTGTTCTTATTTTATTTTCCCTCTGTAAGCTTCCTAAACCTTCATTCGGTGAATTTTCCGAGTATGTCTTGTGGTGACGCTAACTTTTAACCGGATGTATGGTGAGATTACCTCACAACTAGGGCAATTATGATTGAATACATTTATTTTGTTATACCGTGCAATAGTTCGAATTACCCAGAGCCAGTGTAACGATGCTATTCCTATTTATGAACTGTTAGGCGTAAGGTAATGCGGTACAGGAAAGTGAAAGGGGATGATTGGAAAGTAAATAGCTATTTAAATATTGTTACAGTACATTGCTAAAGATTATTCTCTCTTCTTTGTATTTCATCAGGACAACACTGAGTAAATTGTTTAAATATTTCCCCAATTTAAAAGGGTCTTAACCGTAAGATTTAAGATGTGAGCCATCCTGGATTTAAAAAAATAAAAAAAATAACAAACGTTTTGTAATATTTTTACATTAACTTCACATAGGAGGCCCCGAAGAAATTTTTTTCCTCAGGGCTTATGTCATCTTTAACAATGATGTGTGGGGGGTATTTTTGAGGAGATGAAGGAGTGAACACATGTCTTGAAAAGATCCATGTTGGAGGAGGCCAGAAAATTGTTCCACAGCTGGGTTATTGAACTCAAGAACGAGTCACAGAAATGATCCGTTCTCATGCGACTATTGTCAAACGTTTACAAATGCTGGGCGCGCGTTTGGCGTGTTTCCCGACTGTACACCGGTGCGGAAGGGATCAATGACGCTAGTTCTTTAGAGCATCTTGCGTTGAAATACTGATATAACAAATACATCTTTCTCACCTGATGCCTGTGCTCTAAAAATTGCAATCCGCCATGGTTTTTCAGGTATTTTGGTGCTCCATACCATAGGTAGCTACCAAATTCAATAATGGGGTGCGCTTCCGATTTGTTCACGGTCAACAGTTGTATACTATTAAAATATCTGGGGGTCCTGTACTGTACGCCCAGATTCTGAGAGACTAACTTGACTCTGGCTTCGATGGAGCCCCGTACTGGCCACTAAAAGTTACGCTAAACATATCAATTTAAGCCATATTGGGAAGATTGCTTCCATTGAACGAGAGAGATTGTCATTTCGATTAATCTTGGACGTAATAAGACATGATCGGGTTTTTTAAACATTAAATTCGACGAGGTTATTCTTATCCCAAGAGGAAAACCCATCGAGGTAGGTAACTGCCCATTCTTTGCTTCACAGTTCTCCGAGTCGCTGGAGTTAGTGTGCCCTTTGGGGCCTTGTCAAACAAAAACTCACATGGATTGTACTGTAATCCGCATAACAATGAATTGGTGCGCATAACAAAAGGTATTGATGTGCAACAAAAACAAAGTCGGGGACAGAACCGATACCTGTGGGACGCCAGCATTTATTGAATGCGAGGAAGAGGTGATTCCGTCAACAACCATCTGAATCGACCTCTTTCTCAAAAAGTCGGTGATCTACGTACACAAGGATATGGGAAGTCTATAAGAAAGCAGTTTGTTTACATGTCCTTGCTGCCAAACCCGGTCAAAGGTCTTGAAAATGTACAGTGCAACGAGGTATGTGACAAGTGTGTCGTTGATCACACGTTCCATCACCTTAGACAGAACTGATGTGATCGCTATTGGACGGTAGTTGGTCGGGTTTTCTTGGGAATAGGATGAATGACCTATCTATGGGACATTTTGAAAAGTTCGTCAAAATTGGAGAAATTTCTCCAGAACACTTCTGTAAAACCATGGCAGGTATTCCGTTAGGTTCACTAACTTTGTTGAAATCGAGGCCCCGGAAGACTAGAAATACATCCCGATGCCGGATCTTCAGCATTTTCATATATAATCGCAGTCAGAACTGACGGCGGGATAGCACTTCAATTATCGAGGGCCGAGTTTTCCGCGTACTCAATAAGCGAGTCGTCGGGTCTGGTAATAGGTGGCAGATTGGATTTGCAGAAATTTGGACCTATGGAGCCAGTTAGCGACTAGAACGTTTTGCTGCTATTCGGGTAGGCAGTCAGCTTTTTTCTTATCTGCAGGTCATGCTTGAATTTTGATTTATTTCTGATACTCTTGCTTTCCTTTGCCAATTCGTTATATGCTGATCTATTTTTCGACATTTCGTCAAACTGCTTCGGAGTATAGTCGACTGAACCACGGTTTTGACACCACACCGGTTTCTTCAACAGGGGACTATATTAAGTCATTCATCGCGGATGCGACCAATTTCCTGGGCACATTTGACCACGGGAAAATATTAAAATACTCGTATACCCGCAAACTGAACCAATCTGCTGACCTATATTGCCACACTTTCCTTTTCAGCCTCTCGTTTGGCGGTCTGAAGTTAACAGGGATTGATGTCATCACCAGGTAGTGGTCGAACAATCCTAGGGGCGCTGTGACTTCATTCTTGTAACCGTAATGTACAGAGATAAAAAATAGGTTGGATAGGTGAGTCTGGACATCAGGAATCCTTATTGGTTCCAGATCCAGTTGCTCTAATTCGTGGCAAAGGGCAAAGAATTCCACCTGTCGACCGGCTAAGTCTGTTAATCCTCAGAATTTCAACCATGGTTCGTTATGAACATCGAAGTTTCGCAGAATAACAAACTCAACCGAAGGGTAGCGGGGCAAGAGATCATCAATAGTTTCGTTAAAATGTTTGAACCGCTCGAATGTGTCCGATTCGCTTACGTTTGGTGAGCAGTATCACATGCGTAGAATCTTACCGTTCTGGAAAATTTGATGCGCGCGCACCCACATTTCTTCGAATCTGGTGGTTTTCAGATTAAACAGTCGCAAACAGTTGACGTCAGGTCGGCTATAGTAACAGACACCTTTGGATCTGAACTTGCCAGTCCAGATAGGAGGCGTCAAGAGACTCAGCTATCTAAGGAAATACGTAATATTATTTAAAACAAAAAAACTTATATCCTTTTTCCACTATTTTTATTTAAGATAGGACCGGTTTTACCTTACAACGGGCATATTCACATTATTTGTGATATTTCCGTTTTTAAATACATATTTCAATATAAGTTTTATTTTACAATTTTTTTAACGTAATTGAGTTTTCCTAGAATAAAAGAAGTGAATAATCACATATAAAAAAAGATTTATAAAATATGTATCCGGAATTTAGCAAGCACAAGCGAGATGTATCAGAAATTCAAATCAAGGAAAGGCTCGTCAAGGACGAAATGTGTTATTTTTGTTCTTTATTAAGATAATAGAAAAGCCTACTTGCTTTCCATTTCAATTCTTTGACGTAAACAACATTTTCAAGGAAAATTATACGAACCTTCTCAGGAAATTTGTTTGAAATTACATTAACCTTCTTGTATAATATTTATCCACTTCTTGTAGGGTTTTTATTCATTATGCCAAGTAAATAATACTAAATACTAAACATTACGATCGACGGCCTCCATGGTCGAGGGGTAAGGGTCTACGAATTCGAAAGTCGCGTGTTCAAATCTCGGCGTGCGCAAGTAATTTTTATTTAATTAATTTGTGCTGTTTAAAAATTAATTCATTTAAAAATAATGTAGTATATTTGCGCACGTTCCAGAGTGGTAGATACTCTTAGTATCGCCCTGGTGAAAGACCACCATTCAGAATTGAAATGTTGTTTGAAATGGCTTTTAGCCGTGTTTGGTAACCAGATCAGAATAGCCAGGTATTTCTCTACGTTCCTCTTCCCCTTCTCCTTCCCCTCCCCAATACCTTCCGCCTCACAACATTCCCCAATTAGGGATGTCATAGTCTCACTGGCTCCAGACGGTTGGGAGCAGTTGGGACTCTTGTGCGGTATTCATATAAAAAAAATAATATTGAACTAAATACCTTCAGATGTATCATAAATATATGCTATAATGATTTCTTATTTTTTGCTTGAAACTTGGTTACCGGATAACGTTGCTCCAACCGAACTTGAAATTCAAAACAATATATTTCGCTGTAACCGCTGTACCCATTCTAATAAATCTAGAGGGGGGTTACGATATGTGTTAAAAAAACCCTTCCCACATTTTAGAATCCTCCGATTATATTTATGAACAATTATTTTCTATGTATTCTTATTGGTACCGAGAAACTATTGGATATGCTAGCTATGTTCCCTCTATTCAACACAAATTTATAAGTCACATACCATAGCAATAGATCGTGTTTCCATAAATACCATTTACTTATTTATTTGCGGTGGTTAGTTCTATCTTAATTATTCTGGCTTAATGACAGTCAATGTGTAGAAGCTCTTAATAAAGTTTCCCAATAAGCTTCTTCAATGGTCAATTTCTATGCCTACACGAATATGTTTCAATGAAACTCAATTAATATCTTACTGCCTAGGATCCTGTTTTGTTCTCTATCTTTACTAATATATACCTGGCGTTTATGCAAGTGAATCTATAGACCCAGTATTACAAACAGCAACGTTATTGAAAGTTCTTCCATGAAAATAATAAACTACAGATACTGTTTATTTAATGATCTTCCTCCTTTGCATGATAGGGTGGCTTTTGAAGTCATGAATATTTTTTTCAAAACTCACAGATCTTACCGTTCTGACTTTGATTAAATTGCTACCTGCTTCTCTTCTGTTATGCAAGTCTAATTTTTAATAAAACTTCGGTTTACTTGAGCAAAAGTAATAGGTTTATTTGATATATTTTACACATTTTGAAGACACCTGTTCAGTTAATAGCTCAAGTTGATACATAATTACATGTATGAGTAATAAAGCAAAATCGCTACGTAAGTACACTGACGGTCTGTTGGCTTCTTCAAAAGGAACAATAACAATCCACGAAGAGGTTTTAGAGGTATGTTATTCTAGAGCAGGAAGAATAAACCAGACAAATGAAGTGGGAGTATGTCGAAGTAGGAAGTAGGAAGCCCACCCCGGGATAGCCGAGAAGGCTGGGTTCCCATGTTCCCGGGTTCCCGAGTAGACGGGATGCCGGGGTAGGAGGCGGGAGGAGGCGGAATACCATCGAGAGCTTCTTTGGGTAAACGTAGGAACAAAGCTCGGGAATTGGCAGACAAAGAAAATGGAGAGTAGTTCCCTGGAACCTGAAAGGAATCCCAAATTACTAGCCAGAATTCGACGAATTTGGGCAGGAAATTCTCGGTTATTAATAAAACAAGTTATGTTGGTGGTTGTGATTGTGGGATGTTCATTAATAATCGTAGAAGGGATGTTCTCAATCGACGGATTCACGTGAATATAATGATATCTTGAGAATTTAAATTTCACCATATAAAAAACAAATAGAATGCGCTTATGGTCTTTTATTCGTTATGATCAGGGACAATGAAACAAATTTGTTACGTAATAAAAATGAAAAAAAATTATGAATTGTATTTTTTTCTCTTGTAAATTAAATAAAAAAAATAAATTGTAAAAAGTAATGAATTTACCAAAGAATTTTTTTTGCATAATACAATGCAGTTTATGAACTTCAAAAAAAGTGTGATTTCTCCCAGAATCTGAAATAAGAGAGTTTAACGAGTAATCTCTTCATACTTCATACGTGAAAACAATATCGTATAACCACATGATATTGACCAGTCGCACCACGCATAATAATAATAAAAATTGATATTATTTTTTAAGCCTTGTTATTTTCTAGATTTTATTTAAATTCATTAAAAAAATAATTTCTTTTTTAAATTTCTGTTATAAATTTATTTTCATGACTTGATTTTTTATACAAATTTTTTATTTTTTTAATAATTTTGACATTTTTAATTAATTACCTATCTACTTTCATCAAATATTATTAATTTTTGTTTATGTTTGTAATTTTTCTATTCTTACAATACTATTTTCCGTTTATTTGTATATACTTGTCATTATTTTTTATCATACTGAGTATCCTGATAAGGAAAGCATCGCTTTCGAAACATATTTATATTTACATATTAAACACAGTGGTATAAATTAAGTAATTATGGTTAATTTACTAATAATGACGCCACAAAATAACTACACATTAATTCAAGAAAAAAATTAACATAACTTTATTCAAACCATTATTTTAACAAATAAATATTTATTTATTATAAAGGTGTTAGTGATTCAATACAATATACTTAAGTACCTGGTAAAAATTGGTTGGTAAACTTTTTTTTATTCATTTATCCATAAAAACACATCATAAGGATGATTGTACTGAGCCGGTCTCGTCAGGAAATCCAGTGATGAGAACAGGCACAGTTTACAATTTACAGTTTACAGCTATAATGATAAAATTAATGTTTAAAAAAATCAATTAACATTGTACCATTACAATATAATATTGATAAAAACTATGACATATATCCAAAAGTATCAAAATATATCCAGAAATATTCGCAAACATCCACAAGCCGGTTCATGGGGTGAGGTTTGTTCAGGTTTTGGCGGCGGATACGTTCCACCGACTGTGTGGTCGACCGGATCGGGAGAAGGAGATTCTCTCGACCCATCGCTTTGCACTACAGTGGAAGGGATGGATTAATATGTCCGTCACTTTTGGATACACTAACTTACAGATTACTTACCACCGCTTATCTTTCCTTTCCTTAAAAAGATCCTCCACATAACATCCGCAAATATTTCTGCGGGCCCCTGGAGTGGAGTTAATGTTTAAGAAATGTATATCTATCAACAAATATCCACAAACTTCCACAAATATGCACACATATTCATAAATATCCATAAATATTCATAATTTTTCCACTAATTACAACAAATATCCAGAAATATCCTCAAATATCCACATATATCCAAAAATATCTACAAATTTAACATGTTTACCCACTAGAAGCCTAATTTTGGAAATCATGATTATTTTGTATCTACGAATATTTTCATTTTGTACTGATGACATTTTCTTATCCACATTACAAATTAATGCACAATATTAACGGTAAACTCAATATTGATTTATATAATAACGGATGTCTGACCTCATACCGATAGGTCCTCGGAGTCCCAGTGTTATTATTGTAGTATTCACTTCGTCCCAATGGAATGCCGCAAGGATCGCCTTTGTTTCCGATCCCTTTATGTCTATCGCTTGAGATTCATCTCCCGTGGCAGCCGCCGGGGTTTCGCCTTTGTGAATGAAGAACATCTCCGGGTAACGATTTCATTCGTAATATGAAAATGTTTAAGTTTGTTTTTCTCGGGAAAGCTAAAATTAACAATGATAAATGACACAAATACATAAAATAAAATTTATGTATTTAACCGCTTTTACCTCCTAGGTTATGAAATGTGAGGATTAACAATCACAATATTATAATTGGTAAATAAGTTCTTTTCCGTAATATTTAGGAAGGTACAAAAAATGAAGAGAAAATATTTTTTAATTGATAAACTAAAGTTTTTAACACAAGATTTTTGTACATAGCGCGAAGGGTAACAATTATTTTTATATACAATAATTATTAGCCTGAAACACTCATCCAAATTGAAAAAACCTTCCGAGAAAAGATAAATGTCGCCGACAGGACTCAAACCTGCACCCTTCTGATTGCCGGTCAGATGCTTTACCGTTGAGCTACGTCGGCTTATCGCAAACCCGCCAAGTTAATCAATATATTCAATTCGGATGAGTGTTTCAGGCTAATAATTATTATTTATAAAAAT
>JAHDVE020000399.1:0-117349 GCA_022606495.2 Halesus radiatus
TGTGGATTAAGGTTCTCCTCGGCAGAAAACTATTTATAAAAAATGTCAACAGGTTGAACAAACGTCACCGAAATATCAAATTTCATTATCAGTTTACGATATTTTTAATGCAATTCAATTATCGAATTATAAATATGTATTTCCGTTTTAGAATGTCAAAACATGTTTATTGTATGTTTTAAATAGAGCTGAAGAGAACCCAACTTATTTTAGTAATGATAAGCTACGTTTTGTCTTGTTTTTTCACTCATCGAGAACTGTCAAATTTCAAATATACGAAACGAACATTGTGCTTCGCGGCATTATCAAATGTCAAGTTTACACTTTATTTTTAACACACGCATTTGTGAAGTATAAAATGTTAGTTAATGTTTTAATCTTTAAAACAAATTATATTTGTTTATAATAAATACAATATTATCTCATCTATGTTACGTTTACATTGAAAGTGTTTAGTTTGGTGTCATTCTATGGTCTTAAAAGTGGGCGGATACTATTTTACAGTGGGCAGGCACCTCCATAGACAATTTAGGATTAAAAACGCTTGGAAATAGAAAAACAGAGCTAATTCTTAACAAAACACTTGCTGACTTGGCTGATCGGTGACTCAGATTGAAAAGTTGGGAAGAACGGCCGCTACTGTTTCAACAGTAAGCGTTGGTCCGTAACAGACCCAGTATCCACAAGTTGATGAGTGTGTCTTTCCTATGGAATCACCTTTTTTTTTAACCCTTGGCTGAGAATCAATTTTTCTTGTGAAACCCAAACATAGGTCTTGGAAAACTAGTCGATAGTTTTGATCTAGAATATTTTACTCCGAGAAGCATAAATACCGAAAAGACATTGTTTTGCCGTCGTTAAAGCAATGATCTCATGGTCGGTATATTTTATTACGATGTGTGTGTTCGCTAATAATTGTGATTTAGTTAATGTTTCTAGCTTCTATACAACTGTATGACAGCGGGGATTTGAGGCCATCTAGAGAATTTTATGTTCTGTGGAGAATGGAGGAAACAACAGACTGCTCCCTGATACTGGAAGAAAACTTTTATTCCTTTGTCCCCTTTATTTGAATCGCTTCTATTTTTATCGATGCCCGATATTTTTTTCCTCAAATGAAACAGTGGAATTACGGAGCAGACGGCATTTTTAGTGCTTTTCAGATGGGTAGCATGTAGGTGGGTGCTTGTATTTTCACGGTCGTTTTACTATTGGACAAAGGTAATGTAAAGATGATAGTGTTTAAAGACGAAACAACGATAGCCTCTGCGAAAGAACGGTAACCTCCTTGGCTCGGGATCAGAGGTCGTGAGTTCTGAACCAGGTGTGGTGGAATACAATGTGCACTAAATTAATTGTGTTTTTTTTTATTCACATTAACTCCACATAGGGAGGCTCTGGGGAAAATATTTTTCCTCAGGGCCTATGTCATCTTTGAGGATGCTGTGTGGAGGGTCTTTTAGAGGAGAAGAAAGAGTGAACACGGGTTCAACAAGAGACCCATGTTGTACCGAGATATTGAACTGAAGAACGAGTCGTAGAAACGACCTGTTCTCAAGTATCTAATGTCAACCATGTATAAATATTAAGTCCGCGTTTAGCGTGTTACCCACCTGACGCCTGTGCTCTGAAGATTGAAATATTGTTACTTCACATACAGAATTTATTCAAATGTTTTTTATGATGATTTGGACATATAGATGTATAGCGGATGGGCGATGAAAGGAGTAACATGTAAATACATTACACAAAAGTGAATATAAGAAGAAAGCGGGGACACCCGAGGAAAACATAACACGATCAGTGAATCATAAACATGAGTCGAGTCATGTCAAAATTCGGTAGGTAGATACCTACAACGGAATGATATGTGTGAGAAGAAGTATGAATAAGAATGCATCAATAAATATGTATCCAGAGATAATTGTGTGACGTTCTATCCTCTCTGCCTACCCCTGCGAGGAAATGACATGATAGTTAATAATATAAGAGGAAGTATATTTGCATCTAGTTTCATAGTGTAACTCACTCCACCCGGTGAGAAACTACCATTCAGATTCGGAACTCTTGTAACCAGATCTGAATTACTTCCTCTTCCAATTCTCCTCCTCAATTCATTAAATCTTGCAGCATTCCTTAAATTGGAAGTGCCATGGTCACACTGGCTTCGGGCATTTGAAACTCTAGCGGTATCGAATAAACAAAATAAATAAAAAAAACATTACCGTTGAGGTAGATGAAAACAAAAGGTGCATTTCCATAGAGAAAGGAGTAGTAAGTACTTATCACGATCTCGGTTTTTATCAGAGTTAACCATAGCGGAACTTTGTCGATAAGACAATTCGTGGCATTATCTATTTAAAGTAAACACATTTATGAATGTAGAGCGCTAAATTTGTAACAACGGTATCGATTGTTTCAGAATTTGGGTTTATCCGTTCGCTGATCACTGTACAATTGTGCTTATTTAATTAATTTGAAATGCCGCTGTTTGTTTGGTTCAATGAAACAAAAATCTACTGTTATAGCTGCAAATAATTCGAATCAGTGACGCTTACTTTAATTGTTTTTGGTGACCAATTTTACAATATTTAAAAAAAATTATTTATTCTTGAATAGTTTTTGGGATATTATGCCATGTTGCGCTTCCTCCTTCTTAGGCTAACGTTTCGTACAGCGTTACAGTGTCCATCATCGGGGCAGATGTGAAGACTGTGGTGAATTGTGTATTTATGTATGTAGAAGTGATATCGTACTGCGCGCGTTAATTCTCTTAAGGCCGGTATTTAAATATTATAATAAAAATTAGTATATGCATTAATGTAATTTTCGGCATTGTGTTTTGGTGTAGCCGTCAAGTACTCCGGATACAAAGAACTGTTAAGCCTACCTCTGTCGTCCATATTACATTAGTGCGGTTTTTGTGGATTTCAATTGCTTCCGTAATTAGACACGCTTTTTTTGCAATCGTTTGTTAGGATTTATCTTTCTGCTCCTACAGGTACCCTCTCATACCTGAGGTTGGCTACCAATGAAATATAATGAGAGTATTTGACGTTCGGCAGATTTATGCTAAAACAATCCTCACTCATATTTATACAAACAAACGTTTACTCGATATAAGATAAAGATTTACTCCAAATTCCTGTAACTGTCGAATTTTCAACATTCTTCCAGTTAGCATCAAAAAATCTGATTCACAAAAACACAATGTAAAAAATTGGATTAAAAATAATGATAGGACATTTACTGGTGCACTCACCCAAATTCGAAGTTATTGATTTAACCATTTACGGAACATATGTTAATATAAGTGTATACTCATAGCTATTATAAAATAATATGCAAAATTACTGCCTCAACACAGGCTAGCCTAGTGAGGCGGGTTACGTGAAACTTCAACTTATAACTATGCATTTCTGTTCTTTACGTATGATATTACATTATATTTTCCTTTTTTATATGTCTACTTTATAAACCTTTGTATACTTTATTTTACGTGTTTTTTAGTTATAGTTAACTTAATTACAATAAATATAATATTATTATTAATGCAATCGTCAACTCAGTGGGAAATGTACTCGTATCAGTTATGTAGGTAGCAATACATACATAGTCATTCTAGTCAGTCTTCATGGACAAAATAACAATATTTCGTTCTATGGCAATGAACATCTTAACTACAAAGCAAAATATTTGTTTTTTTCCGAGACAGCACGCACTGTCAAATTAGCCATGAGTCGTTCATGAACGAGGCGTTCATTTGTGCCAGCTCATTTTGATGAGCCGTTAGGGTACGACTCCTGGTAAACCGTACCAAAGCTCAATTGAATTGATACTCTTTTTGACAAGCTTAGGAACCATTTAAGAAAGTGTTTATAAAAAAAAATTAACATATCTCTGATTTTCGATAGTTTTCTTAAGAATTTGAACGGTCACGCATCTTTAAATAAGGTCCTTCATTCTAAATTATTTATATAAAATCATCGTATATGTGTCCAATATCTACAAGCTAAATTATGCCCACGACCATGGGACTTATAATAATAATAACAAAGCATTTAGATAGCGCAGTTTTGTGTTATATCACTTCAATATAAATAAACTTAAAAAATGATTAAATAACTCCATTCAGTGGTATTCCTACAGTGCTATTTTTACATTCTATTTATACATATTACATACATTCTTAGTTATTCTTAATATTACTCCTACAGTACTCCTTATGTGCATATTCATCTAATAAAATTACAAAATATTATACAGTATATACACGGCTATACAAAATAATACATTCACAATAATGCTACAAAAATAGTAACATTTTAAGACAGGAGTCGGGTTACGTTCAGCAATAACTGACTTCACATAAAAAAATTTAAAAATCCGAGGAAACCGAAACCAAATAACTCCCAGAGGCTCGAGGAAATGACTTTTTATAATAAATTGAAGAGAAATTAAAATTTATATAATTGACAGTAGGATTAATATCAATTAATATTTAGCGCCAGTACATTGACGCATCTTAAAGTATTTATTTTCAAGGCTTCAGACACTTGTGTGTAGAGATATGAATAATTACGGCATTTATACCTGTGTAGGCACTGTACGGTATATGAACAGCGCCTGACAGTCTGACATCTGGACGTTTTGTACCTACACCTATTCTCTGGAAGCTGGGAGCCGTATGAGCTGGGAGTCGTATGAGCTGGGGGTATGAGCTCATGTACTGAGAGTCGGCTCTTAATATGTGCCAGCTTTTAAATTAGCCGTCGTTCAGTTGACTCGTACTTTTGAGTCGTACTAAAATATTGAGTTGGTGCCGTGACTCTCGCTCTTAATCAAATGAGTCATGAACCATCGCTATGTCAAATATTGAGCTCTGGCGTTATGAAATTTGTGTTTCAAGAATTAGTCACTTAGGACAGGTTGTTTCGGAGAATTAGATCGTTTCGTCAAAATTTCAAAGTTAATATTCAAGTTCTTTTATTATTACATTATTGGCCAGTTGTTTCACAGTAGAGCTATAACAGAACTTGAACAAAAACTTTGAAATTGTAATGAATCCTTCAAGTTTCTCAAAACAGCCCGTACCCACTGTCAAAAAACAAGACAAAGCGCCAATTTGACTATTTAGAATTTTTCAATTGCTCAATAAGATTTTTTTTAATTGTGTTTGAACTCGGGATTAGCCGAGTGGTATCTCAATCTATTACATTATAATTCATTGAATCTTTGATGTAATTTTTTTTTTCAAAAAAAGCATTTTCTTTTGTCAAATTACATATGTATTCCAACAATATAAATATATTATATATGTATTTGTATAAAGCTTTCAAAATCAAGAACAAAAGCAACGTCGATAGTCGGCTTATCCAATGAACACGCCGTTTCATTTTTTCCTCTCCAGGGAACACCGTGTTGAGTTTAGCTTATTGTAAAATTTGGCACAAAGGGATTACGTATGAACGTAGAATAAAATAAAATACAGAAATCCATGATTTCGCCATATAATTTGAAATGTTTCTCCTCACAAAAGATATATTTTAAAAATAATAAGAAATTTAGGAATTTTTTCGCATAAGTCTGATATGAAATCGGACGGGTAAAAATCTGCGAGGAGCGTGTGGCATAACGATCAATAGCATAAAATATTCATAAAGCATTTTAGTGCCGAAACTTCCAGTGGCGGTTCTTCCCCCTGGGCAATAAGGCCTGGGCGGGGGCTGCCGGGGAAAATCGACGGATAAATCATCTCTAAGGGGTATTTTTTAAGGTTATTTTCTATCTTAACGGGCGCTTTCCGGCACACATGCATTTTTATACTCCCGCGGAAAATGCTAAGTGCTAAAATCCATTAATAAAATATTTTTACACATTTCATAAATAACTCGCGTTCCTGCTCTCGTGGGTTATTTCATTCACTTCCTTGTTTGATTTTTTTACGTGATGCCGCTTAGAAGTTCCAACTGCTCAGAGCAACTGGGACAGTGGCCTTCCTGATAAATACTATATTATTTTTAAAAATCCTGTAGTCCATAAATTTTAAATTCTTTTCAATTTATTGTAAAAAACCATTTTCATAAGCCTTCGGTAGTTGTTTGGTTTCGGTTTCGTCCTTGTTTTACCATGTTATGTAAACTCAGTTATTGCTAAATATAACCCGTCCATTGTCTTAAAATATTGCTAATTTTGCACTGTTATTGTGAATGTGTTCTCTTTGTATCGCTTTGTATATACTGTATAATATTATGTAATTTTATTAGATGAATATGTACCTAATATGAATAAGTAAGAATATATGTAATATGTTAAGAATGTATAAATAGAATATGAAAGGAGCACTGTGGGAATACCGCTGAATAGAGTTAAATAATCATTATTTTTAAGTTTATTATAGTAAAGCGCACTTGAAGTGAAATAACACAAAACTGCGCTATATAAATGCTATGCTATTATTATTATCATTAGTAGAGGAAGTGGAAAAGGAACCGACAAGGGAAGAGAAACGACAGAAGTTATCTTGGTAAACAGACCATATAGGTAAATCCACTTCAAGCAAAGTTTGTAATCTGAGGTTTGTTTTCTCGAGGAGGTGCTATTGCACTTATTAGTTATTATTACGTATTTTATTTTAATGTAATTAAATGTTACGTGACCAAAACTGTGCCAGCGACCCCATTTTCTAATGTGTTTATCAAGTTCATTAATTTATTTTCTTTAAATAGTAGATAGATACACAGCATACATTTATAAAGATAAATAAAAAATAAAAACCTCTATCTTAGTCTTTAAATATTTTTTAGTATAATAAATTGATATATATATATACACATTTTTGTAAAGAGAATTTATTTTTATACCGTTCATTCTTCACAATCATTCGACGGTCCCCGTCGATGAGTGGTTAGGTTAGTCCGGACGTCGCGAGTTCAAATCCCGGCGGGCGCAAGTAAAATTTGTATTGTTTCACATATAATTAATTAAAATAATATGTTGTTTATTTGCTGCACATCCCAGAGTCATTTCATTTCATTGCCGGCAACCCGGGCGTTTATTGTCATAAAAATTAAACAATTACATGTACTTTACCCGTCTCACTAGACGATGTCTGTTCTGAGTGGTAGATACTTTCAGTGTGGCCCTAGTGAAAAACCACCGTTCAAAATCGAAACGTTGCTTGAAATGGCTTTAGTCGTGTTTGGTGACTAGATCTGAACGGCCAGATACTTCCTCACCTTTCTCTTCCTCATTTCCTTCCTCTCCCACTACATTCAGAATTACAACATACCCCAATTGAAGATGCCATAGTCTCACACTCAGATGGTTGGGAACAGTTGAGACTATTGGGCGATGAAGATATAATAAAATTAAAAACAGTTAAATATTATTTTTGTACATTATTTCAAAAAACGCCTACATTGAAATAGCTACGTTAATACATTCTAATAATTTTGAGCACAAATAGTACGTGCTTACAAAATGCAGTAATTAGCAATCACGTTAATTGCACGGGTACTTTTTTTTCACTCCAGTGTAGTTTAGAGAGGAAACTGATTTAAAATATAAGGCTATGTGCAACAAAACACCGAATAGTTTCGATAAAAAATTACCGCTGCTTCCAAAAAAACATAGTACAAACACAGCAGGGCCGCATTTACTAAGCCGAGATTATGGAAGTAAAATAACAATTTCTTTGATTTAAAAAAAATGTTTGGACTTTATTATCCGCTGTTTGTAGAAGCACCAATATTCTCATAGCACATTCCACCTGAATACTTTCAGAAATAATATTGCATACTTTGGTCCTCTGCCTCAAATGTGTCCACTATACAATATGATAGAGTGTGCTAATGTAGACATTTTTGTCAGTAATGAGTTTATGTAATTTTATATTTTGTGCATCCTTTGTCTGATTATTTCTAATTTGTGGATACGAGTATTAACTGAGTTTTTATAGCTCGATTGTTCTCACGTAAGTGTGAACACTGTAAAAACCCAGTATAAATAAATCCTTTGACAATATTTTGCGAAACGAATTTAAAGGACTAACTAGACAGATAACACAGAGATTAGTCATTGGCCAAATGGTCAAGCTCTCGATAAAGATAAGATCGCAGGAATCTAGGTGCAGTTTGCTCCTCTTCTGAGCCAATTCTAATTGGAACCATAAACCTAATCCACCCCTTCTGTTATACGTCTGACTCCACAGGAGACGAGAAATGGTTGACATTATAGCGACTGTACGACTGACGAGCGAGTCCGAAGCCATGGGACGTCTATCGGGCGACACTAAAAACCAACCAGTTTGTTGCAGCCGCGGAAAGCAATCTCCAGCAACAGTGTACTAATCCAACAGTCTTGTCTTCAACTCGCCTCGTCTCACGTCATTCACGTAGTTAACTTTCAATTGATTTATCTTATGGGATACGTTTCTTAACGCGTGGTGGAGTCCGAGATAAATAATGACCAATTAATTAGCACAATGAAACTGGCGACATCGTGTAATGTGTAATTTGGTAAAATTTAAGGAATTTACTTAACGGTTCTTCACTACGTAATACCATCTTCATTTTGATCAAAGCATCAGTTTAGTCGTCTGGTTAAAAGAAGTAATAGAAAAAATATTTTTTTATTTACATTTTACAAAATCAAAAATACAATTCAAAAAGTCCCCATAAACTACTTTTTTGTAGTTTGTCTAACGGAAGCTTGTTATTCAAACTCAAAATTTACGGATAAGGTTACAATATGTATATATGTAATAATATATAATATGTACATATTGTAACCTTATACAAAATAAAAATATAAAAAACATATGTAACAAATATAAATATTTCTCAAGAATATTACTCAAAAATATTTCTACAAAATACATTAAAAAAAAGTTATAATAAAAGCATAAACGACAACAATAAATCATGTATAAAATAATATTTCTTTATTATCTAATTCAAATAGCTTCTTTCAGCTAGCCAAGTTTTCAATATATTTATTAATTGTTTAGTTTTAATACAGCTTTTTTTATTTCAGCAGGTAACATATTTATACAGTTCGGAATCATGTGATCTAAAGTTATTTGTCCATATTTGTTGGTATGCTTAGGAACCATTAATCCTTCATTAAATTTGAGACGAATATTGTAAGTGTGCTCTAGTTTATTTGTATCGTATATATATAGGGTTATTAATGTCTTGAAATACAATTTTGTACGACATAATTGATCTTACTGAAAGAATGTTGAGATTGGTAAAAGTATGGAAAAGATTGGATTGGGATAATAAAGTGGTTTAAAATTATGTGAATTTCTTTCATTTTTTTGTAATGGGTAACCGCCACTGTTAGCGTCATACAATAATATAATATAAAAATTTAATAAAATATGCGTTAGAAAAACAAACCACAAAAATTATCGTATTTCTACAAGTATTGCATTCACCGGGATTGAAATCGGGACCTTTCGCTGTCGTTGAGCCTACAGTTTTTCTCCATTATGTAACATGGGAATTAAATATGTAATTATATTCGAGCAATGCTGTCAAATTCCTGAATCGTCTCTAGGTGGAATTACAGAATTTCTTCCAGCTGTGTAATCTACTAATTTATTAAATATAAAACATGAATTAAAATTATTTTGTATTCACCACTTTATTAATATACAAATATCTACATGTTTCTAAAGCGATGCTTTCTTCATCGGGAATATATAGAATACAAAAAAAAATCAAGTATAAACAAATGATAAACATAGAACACAATAATGTAAAAATGGACAAATTATAACCGTTAAAAAAATTTATTAAAGTAGGTAAGTAACTATTAAAAAATATTATAAAACAATTAATTAAAAATTAATATAAGAAATTAAAAAATAAATATCAAAATAAATTCAAGAGATAGCTATTTAAAAAATATATTTGATTATCAATTAAATTTAATTAACTATTAACGATTTTTCTGATTTCTAAAATTTCAAATTTGTAATTGTAAACCGGTTGTATTTGTAAATAAAAATTTTAAACTTTATTTATATCAAAAGAATGATTGGTTTCTAAAATATGATTTGCAAATTCAGAATAATTGTTATTATTTAAACACCTTAGGTGTTCCTTAACTCTAATACTGAAATTTAGAAGTTTTTCCTATGTAAAATAGTTACAAATTAATTTACATACCCCCGATTTATTTAAAATATTTAATTATTTATTATTTCTTTTGAAGAAATTATTAATTTATTGATTGTTGGTTATCTATCTCTTCCCTGCAGTTTCTAAGATCGCATTTACCATTAATTGTTAAATAATTCTGAAATTGTTGAATACGTACCGTTCAAATAGGTGGCTTTTTATCAAATGAGTATAGTTAATTGAATATCATCGAAGATGTAACGTTAGTTCTAAATTAGTTTAAACAAGCAATCAAAATTATATAAAAGTGAGTACCGAAGGACAGCTTTAACCCTATTTTAATCATGCCGGGAAGTGGTAGCGTTCTATCCGTATTATCTTCTGGTAACCCTTTCGGTGCGATGGCAACATTGAAGTAGAATTTTTGAAACTAGTTAGGTACGTCACAGAGCGTGGGCCGGGCCAGAATAGAGTCATTAGATAAACTAGGCTTGTTGCCTCAACGGACTAAGAGACCCACTGCTGCTTTAGTGTCCAATTGCCGTTTTTATTAATTACTGAGGAAATGTTTTCAACTTTACATCTCTATAATAAATCGAGAGGTTGCGCAATCTGGTCCGCTGTGTAAAGGTGAATTGACCGATGGTAGTTGCGTTGAATAAAAATGGGATATCGTTAATGATTTGCTCAAATGTTCAGTTGTTGTTCTTTTTAATACTGGTGATTTCTCATCTGTTATTGGTGATATTTAAAACTCCTGAATTTCCAAGGGCAGCCTTGCTTTAGTGCTTTGATCAATTGTTTTCAAAGCACTAAATTAATGAAGAACACGGGTAATCCATTAATTAATTATTAATTGTTTTTGGGTTTAATTCGTAGAACTCCATTTAATTTTCTTTTTAAATTTAATGTAAATCAAATTTAATAATGTTATTATTAAGTTCTGCGATTATTTGTATTATTATGAGAGCGGTTTTGGCGTTCAAGGCCATTTTAAAACTGCGGTTAATCCGCATTGTGACGATTTATTTACATATATTTATTCACTCCCACCCCATTCTAAATTTGACGGGTTTTTATAAATAACAACTGAATATTATATTTACATTAAATTTTAAAAAAAGGGTAATCCAATTAGCAACATGAAGTATATAATACGTTGCATATAAATGCATTACTTATTTCTTGCTTCGGATGGGTGGCTATAGTCCAAAGGTGTAGTGACACAGTTGACTCTGAAACGGCTGCCCGCCCTTTTTCATACAAAACTTAATTTTGGATTTGAAGCCAAAATACCCGCCCAAACTGAATGATATTTTTTTTAAATTAAAGGTATAGTAAATATCTAGTACGAATTAGAAGTGTTTAATTTTTTTATGTGTTAAATTATGAAATATAGGCCATTGAAGAAATCAATTTTTCGTGATTTTAGAGGCAAATTCGGAAATTATTTTGCGGGTTAACGGTAGTTTTATTTAATTTGTCATATTCGCTATATAAACATGATTATATAAAATATATATATTTTTTTTTTTTACATCTTTAAAGAAACATTTTATTCGGGTGGATTTTTTGAATTATGTACGACAAATTTTTTATTCCAACGTAAATTAGTCATTTTAAATTTAAATTTAAGTCAATCATAATGCTGATTTTAACACTTTTTAATTTTTTATTTTATATTTTATCATATTTTCATAGTAGGAGAGGTAATTTTTATTTTTTTTATCACCATTAACCCCCCCAAATAATTTCCAAAGTTGTCCCTAAAAACGTGAAAATGTTATTTCTTTAATGGCCTATTTTCATAATTTAAAACATAAATAAATAAAATACTTCTAACCTGTACTAGATATTTGCTGCACCTTTTGATTAAAAAAAATCATTCGGTTTGGCTGAGAATTTTGGCCTCAAATTCAAAATTCAGTTTTGTATGAAACAGGCCGCGCAGCCGTTCCCCATAAGTTAGCCATTCCACGGCCGAGATCGCTCGATATTTGACCCGTCATTAATTTGTATTAAAAACAAACGTCTGGATTAATTGCCATATTGCAAACAAAAAATCGGATGCAGAAAAGTTTTCACATCTTCTCGTCTCTCATTTTATTTGCTTACCGGCCTTATAGAGGTAAAAAAAAACTGACAGGAATAGTATAATAATGAAAAAAATTATATTTGATTCAGATACTCCTGGATAAACGCATTCCAATTTCCAGCATAGTGACCCCAACGAGCCATCGATTAATGGGCATACGACCACTGTTTTTTTTTAATTTCCATAATTTTTGACTGCCAAATTATGGCCACATGACCGTATTATGTATGCTAGTTGAAATTCGTTGTATAATATATAGTAATATTTGCTAGTATGTATAGTAATATTGTAATAATGTATAGTAATATTTGCTGTATATTATAATTATTGTTGTATATTATTATATTTATTGTATTTATATTATTATTACATCTGTTGTACTTAATATTATTAAATTTGTTATTTATTATAACATTTGTTGTGTATTATATTATTTGTTGTGTACGAGTATAAGAGTTGTTTTATATAATTAATATTATTATATTAATTGAATATTTTTATATTTATTGCAATACAATTATATTTGTTGTATAATAATGATAATAATAATTGGATCATTTGTATAGCGCCGTTTTTGTAAAAAATCACCTCAAGTGAGCGGTAAAAATATTACTTGCTATTCTTTATCTAATTATGTACAAACAGATACAGAAAAACATACCTGGCAGGTCGCTTCAGATAAATACAGTTTTATTAGAAAATGTAGTAAATGCTTAGAGATGATATGATTTTTACAGTTGCTATTTTATCCTCCTTTTCCAAGATTGGTGGCTCAAGAAGAGTTGGTATTTATTTAAAATATTTATAATTTTTTGGAATGAAGAATATTTATAAAATTACCTTGAAAGCGTATTACATAAAGCTTAGCATATTACAATATTTGTTACATCTATATTATAATATTTCTTGTAACCTACAATAATGCAATCATCAACACATCTAGGACGTCATACGCAGGACCACCGAAACCAGTATACCTACATAATAATATTTGTTGTAACCTACAATAATGCAATCATCAACACATCTAGGACGTCATGCGCAGGACCACCGAAACCAGTATACCTACATAATAATATTTGTTGTAACCTACAATAATGCAATCATCAACACATCTAGGACGTCATACGCAGGACCACCGAAACCAGTATACCTACATAATAATATTTGTTGTAACCTACAATAATGCAATCATCAACACATCTAGGACGTCATACGCAGGACCACCGAAACCAGTAAACCTACATAATAATATTTGTTGTAACCTACAATAATGCAATCATCAACACATCTAGGACGTCATGCGCAGGACCACCGAAACCAGTATACCTACATAATAATATTTGTTGTAACCTACAATAATGCAATCATCAACACATCTAGGACGTCATACGCAGGACCACCGAAACCAGTATACCTACATAATAATATTTGTTGTAACCTACAATAATGCAATCATCAACACATCTAGGACGTTAAGGACCACCGAAACCAGTATACCTACATAATAATATTTGTTGTAACCTACAATAATGCAATCATCAACACATCTAGGACGTCATACGCAGGACCACCGAAACCAGTAAACCTACATAATAATATTTGTTGTAACCTACAATAATGCAATCATCAACACATCTAGGACGTCATGCGCAGGACCACCGAAACCAGTATACCTACATAATAATATTTGTTGTAACCTACAATAATGCAATCATCAACACATCTAGGACGTCATTCGCAGGACCACCGAAACCAGTATACCTACATAATAATATTTGTTGTAACCTACAATAATGCAATCATCAACACATCTAGGACGTCATGCGCAGGACCACCGAAACCAGTATACCTACATAATAATATTTGTTGTAACCTAATATAATGCAATCATCAACACATCTAGGACGTCATGCGTAGGACCACCGAAACCAGTATACCTACATAATAATATTTGGTTTGATGATCCTGAACATAATGTGTTTGTGCAGCATTCCCTAAACTTACTTTATTCGTACGAAGTAAGCGTAAAATTTAATCACGCCAATAAATTGAAGGAAAATATGTTTGAGATAAAAATCACGCGCGTTTCGTGGGCATGAGCTAATTAAAAAATACATGATTATTACAGACTCAAAACAGGTGAGATGGTTCGATAGCCGCCTCATCGGCCGAGGGAGCTTTACTAAGGAAACAAAACTCGTAAAAACTTAATTTAGACATTTGGGATTCGATTAAAATGTTCATAAAATGATGATATTAAAGTAAGAAAAGAGTCTCGTGGTAAGATCAACGAATAAAGCAATGGAGGCTTTAACTGAGATGTTTCCGTAGGTTCTAAGGTTTTCATTACACCATATCGGTTACTATTAATTATTACACACAATTTTATTAGGTAAATATTTTATTACTTTTAAACGGTGCTGTTATTTTTAGGTAAGAGAACTTTACGAAGTTTTTAATTGAGGCTAAAGATGCTTCTGAAAGCAGTTATGATAGTCGCTTAAACACGAGTATTGTTAATGTTATAAAGTTACAAAGAAAATAGAATTAAAAGTTACAAATATTTTTATTAAAAAAAAAAACATATTGTATTGTACGTACTAGTAACTATTTGCTTACCATGTCAGTCTCTCGATGACTTAAAAAATGTGAACCGCCCGTCCTTTGGGTCATTATTCAAAAAGTAGGTAAATAAGCATCGTTTTTTTTTCATTAGATTTCGCAATAACAAAACCACTGACTAGTGACGTAACTTGTATGGGAGAGACCAAAATACCCGAACACATCCGTTAGCTTCGTCTGTCGTAGAAATACTAAACGAGATAACGCAGGAACATATACTTGACGTATACGAATGTTTTGTGGGTTTCGGGTATAGTTTTTTGTACCTGAACGTACGGGATACGACTTGTTGCGTTCGGGCGATAATATAGCGACCGTATCACGTATGTTCGTATGGGTAGGGCGGTTAATAATAATAATAATAACATGATTTATCTGATTGTATAGCGCCGTGGTTGCGAAAAATCGCCCCAAGGACGCCGTACAAGTATATTTATATCTTCTTCAATAGATGTGTAATTATTTTGTGACGTCATTATTATTAAAATTTGATTTTAACAAACTTTAATATTTATATATTAAACAGTGGTTTAAACAACACACTTGTCCTACTGCTAGCCATGAATAATCTATTACAACAATTTCATACTTAAGGCTAACAGGTTGTACCCACCATCTATCTCATCGGCTAATTACATAAAACTGTAAACATACAATGTACCACCAATGGGGGTGATACTGTATAAAAATGTACATAAGATTTATACTATGTACAGACAGATATAAGACAGGTCACACTTACCTGGCAGGTCACTTCAGATTAGCAAAGTTTATTAGATACAAAGTAGATACAATTTTGCACACAGATCACACAATATTTGCGCAGTGCATGTTATTTGAAGTGCTGCGTTCTTTTTTGTTCGTTTGGAAAGGAAAGGCAATTTTTATAATGGACAATATAGGGATTTGATTTGAATTTAGCTTACGAAATTTTGCTGGACGTGCAATATGAAACAGATTGAAGTTAAAATGTTCAAATATGGATTACTAGCTGATGTGTACCCGGCCTTGCTCGTATATATTTTTTTTAGAATTTAGTTATGATGTTGTGAATTCTTGATTGTCGTGTGGGTGACACAATTGATTTGATAGCGAAACTAATGCCTTGTGACGGCTATTACTATCTCTAAACAAAGAAACAATTTGAAATTTTTTTTTTTTTTATATGAATACCGCACAAGAGTCCCAAACTGCTCCCAACCGTCTGGAGCCAGTGAGACTATGACATTCCCAATTGGGGAATGTTGTGAGGCTGAGGGTATTGGGGAGGGGAAGGAGAAGGGGGAGAGGAAGGTGAGGATAAGGAGAAATACCTGGCTATTCAGATCTGGTCACCAAACACGGCTAAAAGCCATTTCAAGCAACGTTTCAATTCTGAACGGTGGTCTTTCACCAGTGCGATTCTGAGAGTATATTCCACCCTGGAACGTGCAAATATACTACATATTATTTTTAAATGAATTAATTGTGAAACAGCACAAATTAATTAAATAAAAATTACTTGCGCACGCCGGGATTTGAACCCGCGACCTTCGGATTCGTAGTCGAGAGCCTTACCCCTCGACCATGGAGGCCGTCAAATTTCATTCCAAACTTTTTTTTTTTTTTAAATGTATTGAAATAATAAAGTTCTTAAGTAGGTACCTACTCGTGTTATATTTTACCTTTACCTTTCCTTGGTTAGGGTTTTTATTCCAGTGATGATCTTTTCCCAAAGAGCACAAATAATGTAACGTAAATTCAGTAATATTTTTTACTTTTAAGGTATCCAATACATTCAGGTAGGTATTAAACAGTTCTCACACTTTCAATGTTCCCGACTAATCAATGCATAAATCATGCCTGATATTCTCTCAGTGTTCCGCCACCAATAAGAAGCTTATCTCTGGCAATCTACATAATTCACAGATAGCGGACGTAACTACGTAGGTAATATAAATAAATAATATACATAGCAGTATTGGGACAAGGTATTTTGGCTCAGGGCGCCCATTCCAATACGTGCCACCACACAATATGTCCACAATGTTTGGCCAATTTGATATGTGAGGTAAAATAGTCTAATTCTAAAGTCTTTTTCTAACTAATAACAACCACTAACAATATTCATTATTTTTGTGTTTAATTCGGAGAACTCCATTTAATTTTTTATTTAATTTAAATCAAATATAATAATGTTATTTTTTTCTTTTATTATTGTGACAGCTGTTTTTTTTCAAACATTTTCAAACTGCTGTTAATCCATATTGTGACGACTTATTTATATGATTTTATTTAACCCTCCCCCCCCCATTCTAATTTGGACGGGGTTTTCAAAATAATGATTTATAATTGGTAAAACCGATTCAGTTAGAAAATAATTAAAATTATCTATTCCTTGAGGTTTTTAGATTCGAAAAAAAAAACCACTAACAATGTCAATATTTATTTTAGTACGTAAATTAAAACCTATGCGCAAGAAAGAAAAATCTCGCACAGATACAAACGAAACATCTCGGCCATGAAAACCATGCGTTAAAGTCATGTACAAAATTACATTACTGGTAATCCAGGGGAAGGTTGATGGAAGAAAAAAAAAATTCTTGTAGGTATTGTTAATATTTTCTTTATTTAAATGCCAAGAGGGCTTTGACATACAATAACATCATTTTAAATAGAAAAAATGCACAAAAGTTAATTATACTGAACTAAGAAAAACGAAACACTCCATCGAAGCTAAAAATACACAGGAATATAAAGGAACAGAAAAAATAAATAATGAAATATCCACAATATTAATCAAATAAGTCAATATTAACATTAATAACATTATAAGTAAATAGTGTAAAAAGTTGTAGTTAAAAATAATTTATAAACTAGCTAGAGATAATTTCTTCGTACTTTTTTTTTAAATTTGCCAAGTTTTGATAAATTTGCTGACGCCATTTATACAGTAAAGCGTCATATATAAAACACTTTGATATATATACAATATGTACGAGTAGTATTGTAGCTTGGATGATGGAGTGTTAATGATTTGTTTTATAATATTGTTTTAGTTTTCAATTTTATATCACTGTCAAACGTTTCAAAAACATTGTTCATTACTTTAATGTTTAAAATCTCTTTGTATTTATAATTTTTGGTAGCTCTTTACATTTTATTCTAAAACCCATGGAAAAGCCCAGAGGGGCGTATAATCAAATAAATAAATAAGATGTGGTGGAGGAAGACACATATCTTATGGCTTCGAGAATTACTCGATTGATACGAGTGGAGTTCTACGACTTTGTTTCGAGTAGCAGTTCGCTGATTAAAGAATGAGCTGAAGCCAACCCTGATGGGGGAGGAGTGACGACACCAGCAGAAGAAGGAGAAGGTGCGCGAAAACGCTTTATCTTAAACAAATTTAAATTCCTATTTATTGGATTAACTTATTGAAGCTTATAAACCTCGTCGTAATATTAAGACAGCGAAGATAATATTAACAATTCTCAAAATGAAATATGAAAAATCTAGATTCTAATATATTGGTACAGAACTTTTCAATCATTCAAAAAGAAGGCAGCCAAAAAATCTGGGAATTTAATTGAGGATGACATAAAATAATTCTTAAAAAATTGAAATAAGGTATCGATAAAAATGACTAGGAATGACGATAGAAAATTATAAGGTCTCATTACTTCAGTGATTAGAGCGTTGTCCCAGTATAAGACGGGAGGTTTTGGGTTAGATTCTCAGATGTGACCGATACCCTTTTATTTTCTGTTTTTTTTCAGTATCATCATACTTTATTCTGAAAATTCTTAATCTTCAATGCTTTCGAATTTCAGCATCTTGGTAATAAACATTCATTTGTCCATTTTTGCAAGCTGATTTCTTGGTCAATACCTACCCATCTTGACTATAGGACGCTACCTACATCAGTCGCATAAAAAAATGTATACAATGTGTTTTTTTTAAATATTTTTACAAGTTTTTTATACTTTACAAGTTGTCATACGTTTTTTTTTAATTTGAAGAATAGATATTAAATTGTGCGACCAGTAACATTTTTATACTTTTTTATGGGTTCTGTATACGTGTTTATAGTTATTAGTTATTGGTTAAAGTTTTGTATTTTGTTTCTTTATTATTGTTGTATTTACACTTTCAATACCTATATTAAAATGCCACATGTGCCATAATTATGAATAAATAACTAAATAGAATCACACTTTTTATTCATTCATTGCGTTTTAATTACCGTATTTCCGTCGATTTTGTCGACATGTGCAGAAATATTATCGTACTAGTTACCCTGGGTCATGTACGGTTTTGAGTAAAATTTTGATGCTGTATTAACCCTACCCCTCCCTACCCAGTAATATTCCTCTTATTTTGAACGTCAAGTGGGCAAAATTTCATTAAGAAATACCAATATTGTGCTTTAAGGGGTAGAAAAATGGGATGGGGGTGGTTTTCGATATCTCATATAGACAGTGACATTTCTCTTATTTTGAAGATAAATAGCTAAGTTGTAGATTTGTGTACAAAACAAACACACACCGCCCGCCCGAGACATTCTTCTTTATATAATAGAAGACGAAGAAAATAGAAGATGAGAGAATCCGCTTACAAATCGTTAAATTTCTCCCCTGTTAAATGTGCATAAATGCAGTTGGGTTAGTTCTGCATTCAGGTGGCGATTTGTTTATTTTGATTTTGTGGGTACATCTCGTACTGAGAATTTGAAGAAAGAGATGTCACGAAATTCCGATAAAACTGTAAAATCGAGCTTGAATTAAGACATAAAACTGCTCTCAGATTTGATCGGAAGACCCCAGTAATATTTTATCTTTATCCGATATTATGATCATGTGTCGTCTTAGATCACACTCCAAATGTCAGTCCCATGTGAGAAGGCGAACACTTTGTTTTTATTCACGAGTCATTTGATCAATCAGGGGTCCGGACCCAGGGATATTAAATCATGTGCATCAACCTGAAACTACATTAAAAACGTCATTAATTCTTGTCGCATGAACTAATGATTTAACGAGACGCACATACACATACTTGTAACTTTAGAACCTTCAGGTGAATGGAAAAAGAAGTCAGGAACGCTCCAAAAATACATGGCACGATGAAGTGAATCAATTACTTGAGTCGGGGCGAGGCAAAATATGAAAGAAGCAATAGCATCTCACACATGTACGTTTCCGCCTGCGTTTCTCGATCTTCGCTCCAAAGCGCCCGTCGATCCGCGCGCCGTAGCGTCAGATCGACCTGCCGGCCGAAACGTTTCTTTATTTTACTTTAAAAAAGTCACCACACTTCGGCACGCTGGCCGATCAGTTGATCGACTGATCTCGGCGCAGAAGTGTACGTGTAAAGGGATTTCTCAGAGATCGGAGCGAAGTGTGGTCTGATGCGTGATACGTGGTACGGTTTAAAAGCTTTCCTACAGTTTTGACCATAGATATTATATCAAAGGTATCTAGAGTGAATCAATTTAAACAGATAAAACATATTTCTTTATAACCAAATATAAATTGTTGCACAACACGTGTAAATAACCAAGTCAAGATTGCACAACAAAATGCAATACCAAGCGAGCCAAAGGCCTATATTTCACCGTAAACAAGTAAAAATTACACCACAAAATGCAATTATTTCATAACACCTGCAAATAATGTTGCCGGCGCCCTATAAAAATCGTACGCACATAGGCACGCACTCTATTCCCGCTCACGACCCCGACCAAGTAACATCTCCACTGTAACGCTGTTTCACCGTGAAAATCGACCACCATCATTTATCTTTAATCTACCCGGACCTGCCTTCCTCACCTAGTGAGAGATCTTCACTCTACTCAGACCCACTCTCCTCACCAGGCGAGAGACCTCCTCCGAGATGCTGCTTCACCTCGGATGCCTCAACTTACCGCTAACAGACAGGAATAGTCTCTACACCCAGCAACAGCTGACGTTACCTCAAGTGAACTACGAGCTTGCAGTAACCGGTCAGACCCTAAAGCCGTCCCCGGATATGCCGCAACCTGAGCCCGTCAGCCAACCAGCCTACCTACGAGCTTGCAGCGACCGGTCCGACCTAAAGCCGTCCCCGGATACGCAACAAACCTCGCTCATATGACAGCTGACACCACCTCAAGCGATCGACCATTCTGGCCGGTGCTACAAATCAAGTACGCTCCGGGCAACGACATCCCTACTTCGAAACTACCAAACACCCCTCTCAGGAGGACTAGCGAACCACAATAGTGATGCGTCCCTGTGTGCCGGTGCCTAAATATTTACAGTCCCCTGTGTGGGCCTACACGTCTCGTACAGATATCATAAGATAAACATCGTTATGGCCTTTTACCAATTAAAATAATAACATCATATGTAATATTTAAGAAGATTAGTAAGAGTACTGACAAGAACAGTGCAAATTTTCATAGTTTATTTAGAATGTTTTGTTAAAAAATTAAATAATACTG
The DNA here is from genome assembly GCA_022606495.2 of Halesus radiatus. Taxonomy (NCBI): domain Eukaryota; kingdom Metazoa; phylum Arthropoda; class Insecta; order Trichoptera; family Limnephilidae; genus Halesus; species Halesus radiatus. Next base: position 21,314 of record JAHDVE020000399.1, read on the forward strand.
ATTTTTACGTATCTATTCTTTGCTTTTGATTTTCCATCAGCAATCGGTGAAAGTCCATAAATATAAAAAAAAAAAAAACAATTTCAAACGCTTACGTGTAAAAGCATAGCACGCCGATGGCTGAGAACTCCTACGATTTGGACTGACGTTCAGCCTGCACGAACTTTACACGTAAAAAATCGAAGAACACACAAAAACGTGACTAACCTTTCTAGTTGTCAAAAACAAAACACAGAACTCTTTCTCTTTTGAACACAGCTCGTATACGGGTTGTCAAGACGTCAAAATCAGTATAGGTATTTAAATGGTAATGCACAATTATTCAATTCAATGTAGATCTCATAGTCAAAAACACATCCAACAAGCAACCTCAAACACAACATTTTGATAAAAAAAATCTTATACTATGGTACTAAACTGTACAACAAAATCCCAATATCATTTAAAAATCACAACAAATTTAAAAATAAAATAAAACGGTGGATACGTTACATAGGGAGATCTGAAATAGAAAACATAACCAAATACAGACTAACCCCGAACCACTCAACTGCACTTAAAACACCTCATCTTACAATTTTTTTTATTTTTTTTATCAAGCACATCAATTTAATACAATTTAATTTCATATTTTTTAAATGAAATCCTCAGCACGAGGTATCAATCCCAGTGAGAATATCATTATTTATTATAAAAAAACGAAGATAATCAAACATTATTATTAGTTGTCGAAATTAAAAGTTGAACGTGTAAAAAATACACAAGTAATTATATTTAATAAAAACATTATTTCATTTGGACCAAAATCATATATTATGGAAAAACGCATGCACGATGCCTGGGAGGTAGACATTTTATTAATCCTAAGAATTTATTTCAGAATTAAGCGTGAAGTGAGTATGCGCGTAGGTAGGTACTATTGTGGTTGAAGAATTTCAAATTTATCCGATTATTTATTTTTATGTTAACTTCGTCCCCTGACACTTGACATAAAAAGGGTTCAGAGTGAAACCTAAGCCTCGCCTAGAAACCTGAAATAAAGGAAGAGAAATCCCTTCTATGAAGAGTCGGGGTAAAACATAACCATTTGTTATGGTCTTATGAAATAAAACTTGGTAACATAATCCCCCATTCAAAGTCTGACACCTCCGCTAGATGCGCTCAATAAAGGAGCCTGTCTCTGATATTCGTTTTAATAACAGCGTTGAGGTACCCAATACCCAGGGAACGTACTACATACCTGAACACTTACGGACTTATATTATAGCCTTGGAATTAAAACATCCTCTCCCATTCAGAACGTTTCAACTTCTTGAAGTTCTGTGTGATTCTGCCACCAAAAACTTGGAGAAAGGGTGATCTTTACAAGAAGGCTCATCAAGCTTTTTCTACTATGTGTGCAGTCAAATACGAAATTCTATTTTTCGGCATTATTTAGGTATTAACCCTGTATCACATATTCGTTTTAAGAGTTTCGAATAACGTATTAATATATACCTCTAAGCTTTCCACAGTGAGGAAATTTTTACTTAATATTCGCTCAGTGTTGATTGGTGAAAGCGGCCATTAAAATCACAGTAACTCCACACAGGAGGCCCCGAGGGAAATAATTTCCCTTAAGGCCTATATCATCTTTGGGGATGCTGTGTGGAGGGTCTTTTAGAGGATAGGAAGGAGTGAACCTGGGTCTTGAAAAATCCCATATTGTAGGAGGGAGGAAACACAGAGGCCGGCAGATCATTCCACAGCCGAGCTGTTGAAGAAAAGAACGAGTCGTAGAAGCGACCCGTTTTCATGTGACAAATTTCAACCGTGTACAATTGGGTGCGCGTTTGGCGTGTTTCCCGACTGTGGACCCGTGCCGAAGGGATCAATGACGCTAGTTCCTCAGAGCATATTCCATTAAAATACCGGTAGAACAAGGACAGCATTCCCACCTGACGCCTGTGCTCCAAAGATTGCAATCCGTTTGTTAAGATAGGCGAATCTATCAAACGGACCGCCCGTTTCTCTCAGCGGTATTTTTTTTCAAATTTGTCGGGGCTCCCGACCAGAGGTGGCTACCAAATTCTACAGTGGGGCGCACTTGCGATTTGTACAGGGTCAGCAGTTGTGTACTATCAACAGTACCTGCGGGCTCTGTACAGTGCGCCCCGCTTCTGAGAGACTAACTTTACTCTAGCTTCGATATTTATATACGAGTATAATGGCTATATTACATATATTGAAAAACGTGCCTTGTTTCCTTTTGCTTAGCTGTAAATGGATGTGACAAAACAAATCAAAGATATTTTGTGAACTAACTGGCTTACCTTATTTTTATCTCACCAAAAAATCACTTTCAAAACGGTTTTAAGCGGCTAAACTCCTTCTGTCTAGCTGCGATTCTTAATACATGTTGGTCACACTTAGCTTTGAGACCTTACACTATTTAATAATTTAATAAATTGTTTCTTTAAATTGGGTGTTTGTCTCTTCCACCTTTTTAAGATCGATACTTGTTGGTACCTCCAAGGTTTCAACATAATACATAGCTATTACAGAAAACATAATGTTTTAATGGTAGGTACTCGTATACAGTGGGTTTAAATTAATAATACAGTGGTGCTCCAGTCTTGGCTTGATACGGAATATTACCGGTTAATCTTCGGCAAGTGCTTTATTATTGAAAAGCCCTTGATTTATACAATTCCCGCTATTATTTAACCTGCTCTAAATTAAAAATTAATTTTCCATGAATCCTATGTTCCGTGGGCGGAGAATTCGCTCGGGAGCAATCCGCGATACAAGAATACTTCTCGTTATGGTGCTACTACAATACAGCGATTAATAATATTTAATGGGCCGTCTTTACCCGGAATTGAGCCATCATTTCGTCATAATTAAATACTATTCTATCTGCTACCTGGCAACCATTTACCTGTGTCTGATATGAGGCGCTGAGAACCAGACAGGCTCAAGCGCCATTTAACTCAAATTTTATCTTTGTATGAAGTTTTATGGACAAGTGTAATATCATCGTACCGCACAGACTCAACAGTCAATATTGCAGCGACAAGTTCAGAAAACATCATGCTAATTGTATGTCATAGACGGAATCTGTAATAAAGTATGTGCCATAGGAACTCAACCGCCTAATTAGTATGAACTAACAGTTGGTGAAATTTTAAACCATAATGGGAACAGAGGTGAAATGTTCGAAAAACTGTTAATATTTTAGATATTATTGAAATATTAACGTCAGTAAAAACGTTGATTTTCAGGGCGTATTATGTTGTTACTTAAAAAAATCAATAAACAAGAAAATTTTATTATTTAGATGCTATAAAATTTTTAATAAATTTTTTGTCGCTTAAGTTTGTTTGGAATCAGCGAAATCAAAATGGATTGATGAAATGAAAGGATTAACAGAATTCTCAAAAACTTCAAAAGCATTTTTCTCAAAACTACTCAAAAGGCGTATAAGCCTCTCTGATTCTCAGCGCCTCATATCTGGAACAGTATTCGAAAGCACAAATTAAATGTAATGAAATGATATGATTAATTAATTTTCCGATGTATTTCATTGTCCTTCACCGAAAATGATTATATCTACCTCTGAGAGTCTGAAATCTGAAGCAACATTATTTAGAAATCGTTATTATTTTCATCCATGCTAATTTTTAAAGCTTGCTGAATTCTCATAAAACGATTCTCGGAATATCTGATTTTAATTTTTACGTTCATTTTAGTTAGAATCCATAATCGTGTCCTCTAATATATATATATACTATTAATTGATAAACTAAAGTTCTTAAAAACTTAAGACAAGATTTTTGTGCATAGCGCAAAGGGTAACAATTATTATTTTTATAAACAATAATTATTAATCTAAAACACTCATCCAAATTGAAAAATTCACATTTTATGCTTTACTACTTTTAATTTTAGTGTGGCTTTTAATAATCTTTACACGTTATTTCATTGCCTAGTTTTTACTGAATAATTCAATATTCCCTGTGATAACTGGAAAGTCATTCTTGTTAATTCGGCCAAACGTACCAACCAACAATACACGAGGCTGATGAGTAAAAATGAACAACTCTTCTATAGCGCCGTTTAGTGATTAAAATCACCTCAAGGGCACTTTACATTTTGTTAAAGCTAACCCTTTCAAAAAAATATGTTTTTTTTTAAGATTCCAAAATTGCTTTCTGACCTCAGATCAAATGGAAGGTCATTCCGAGAATGTGAAACCAGCACATTAAAAGCTCTGTCGCTGAATTGTTCAGCATTCGTACAGGAAGGTTCAACCAGTCTGTTCGACACATCAGACTTGGCCGACCTGGAGTTGCCTCTGAGTAAGATTGTCCGTCGCGCAGAGGTATTAGTCAAATATGATAGTCCCAGCCATAAGGCAAATTTTAAACTGAATTCTTTCTGTGACTCGAAGCCAGTGTAGGTAATCACGGAGAAGTTCAGCGATATGGCAGTATTTGGGTGGCACCGCACACTAGACGAGCTGCTGTGGTGAACACCCCTTGCAATCTGTTCAAATGTACATTAGGCAACTACCATACAAACTATTACAATAGATAATACTAAAGCTTTTACCAGAGTCTTGACAGAATCTGTTGGGAGACATCTTCTTATGGATTTTAATTGTCTTAGAAAAATACACTAGACTTTATAAGACCATATCAACCTTCCATATCTTGTACCAAATATCATTTACCAAAATTATAATGATTTCAGGTATTTATATAATTGTTTTCTCCAAAATTAACGCCGGAGGTACCTACTCACCGACTAATAAAGTATTTTTTTGACCAGCCATAAAAGTTCACGAGGTGTTGTGGAAACTGAGACACGACAAAATGTACACGCGCCTCACGCTCGATGTTAAAAAAAGATAATAGTCTAGTGTCCAGTGTGATAAAAAATGAAATATTCTAGTGTGATAAAAGAGAAGAAATGATCATAGTGTTTGGAATACGTGGTGATAAATAATCTGCATACCCTCACAGGAGAAACCCACCGCAATGGTATGCGGCTGGAACGGTCTCGCCTCACTTGGTTCAGAGCACAGAGATGGAGTTCACTGGGTTGTCCATCCTGTTACAAAAATTCGCCTTCTTCGTATTTATTGCGAGAACACCTAATGTGTCGCCGATGGCGCCGGTGTTACCGAGCACTGTAATCCTTATTGTCGCAGTGCGGGCATAGGCAGAGCAAAACATGGAATTTGGTACAGTCGGTACTTTTCCTTTCGGCATGTGATTGTTTATATTATGAAGATAACTATACATGTTTACATCTAAGGGAACTGATATAGAAATGTCTCTATTTTCTGACAGCTAATGTGTATTTTGAAAAAGGCAATCTGTTGTTATTTTGTACTTGTTATACTCTTAAAACTCTGTGGCTATTCGTCGTGGTGTTTAAAAAAAATAAGAACTACACATCTTCTTAATTCCACTATGCTTTTAAAGCTTGACATTGTTAGATTTTAAGGTACAACAATGGGTAGAGCGGATTTCTGCTATCTAATGTTCTCTATATCAACCGCCCAGCGTCCTAAAAGCATGCATACATAATAATAAAACAAACGCTCAGATTAAGCATTATCTCATTCGAGTCTGAGGACACATTCTGACCGCACTAAATTAAGCTACGAGCAGGTAAAGCCTGATAAGGCTATTGTGGACTCTAAAAACAATTCCGAAAGTATCCTGTTTACTTTTGGCTCATGAATAATTATGTTCCAACCCCAGGGAACATGGAACGGTGTCCAAAACTGTCATAACTATAAGACCAACTTAGTATCATAACACATAACTATAACTAACTATTAAAAGTGTCAACGGAACCGTGAATTATTTCGGACTCGGTCTTTCGGTTGACGATTATCATAAAAACACGCTTAGGACTTAGGATAGGCTTTTGTTGAATTCCAATGATCGGACGTGTCGCTGAGTTGCATTTTTGTTGGTTTGATTTGTGTTTATTGTTCAGAGACGTTATCCTACTACTATCCCAGCGTTGGGCAGAATGCATAATTTACTTCGTTCTTAGGTATAACAGAAACACACAACACCAAAATGACAATAGCACCAATCGAAACAACGTGTGTTCAAGTATTTAATTTGCATCCATTCGAAGTAAAAAAAATGTTGCGAACGAAATGCTAGGAGCGAAATGAAATACTATGAATGAAAAAAAAACTTAGATAAGTATACATTCGTAAGAATTTAATAATGAAAAATGCAAGAGATAAAAGTTTCTGAGAAAAATTATGAATATTTCCGAGTTTTATTCGTATCATAAGTTTTTCTGGGATAAATTCACAAAATTGTAAAAGCTGACTAAAGGCAAAGAAAATAGAGAGATAAGCAGATGTTTACCAAAACTCTTTCAGAACTTATTATTCAAATCTGTACTTTTTGTTTATTAAAGTACTGACAATACCGAGCATGAGGGCAGATTAAAGGCTTTAATTTTGTTTACGAATCCCAAATTGTTCCCGTAATCTGCTTTCGCGTTATCAAGTTGACTTTGTTTAATTAAAATCCAGCCATGGGGGTATTTCTTAACTCGAACTTTTATCTTGTTTGTATGGAGCTGAGCATTCCCCTTGTTACAGACCCCTCCGCACTTTCCTTACTCAACAAGTTGCTTTAGATCTGGGAATGTTTGAACAGTTACGATCTTCTTTGGGGTGTGAGGCCGGGACAGTAAATTATGACCACCGTGATGTTTCCACCAATTCATTTCATTTGAATATATCAACCTGTCTTCTTTAACTTTTCTTATTTCTCCTGTTTCGCATTTTATCAAGGTTTCTGTTTCTCGCTTGTTTTGTTCTCGGGCTTTGGATTTATGTCTCTCTAGTGATTACCGTGAAAACATCTCTAAAGAGGACTATCGTAAGAAATTCCAAATTTTCTCCTACAATAAACTTCTGCTCTCATCACCATCGTCATCATGAGACATTTAATCCTTTTCTCAATTATTTAAAACATGTCAGAGGGAATATTTCACAAATATGATGCTATAAAATTATAATTATAATTTTGTTCTAACCTCTGAAGGAAAAAAGTTAGCTTTTCAAACCTATTATTTATTTTTTTAATACAAACCAAGGTAAGGTGTCATAAAGTAGCGACTTTTTCTAATGACATACCGCATAAAATTTTTAACTTCAAAAGACCAGTGGCATGTCATCCACATTTGGGGAATGATGCTTGTCTGAAGGAAGTTAGGAAAGGAAAGTAGAAGGAAAAGAGAATGATAAAGATGTACCTGTAATTAGATATCCGGTCACCAGTGGCGGCTCATGATTTTTGAGTGTTCTAAAATTGAAAAATACAACGTTATTAACGTTGTTTTTTTATGAATATTTTTATATTTTTTTCAGTTACGTGTTGCAGTGCCACTTGATAGAAATATGAAAATACTTTTCAATCTTGGCACTCGAGTGCACCTAACAGACACAGCCGGCATTGCTGGTCACTAAGGAAAACAAGAGTCAAAATTTCCGATTCTGGATTTTGATCTGTCACCAAGACAAGGCGAAGAGTATCACCCAGTCTGGAAAGAAATGCAAGTATATAATAAAATTCACATGAAAAAAATATTTTTGAAATTAATAAGAAAGCTCAATGAGGTTGACCTTACGAATATAATAAAATCATTGACATTTTCCACTAATCCTATAATAAAAGTGTTATTTGTGTGACAAAATGAAAACTGAAACAGCATCAAAAACCGCTGATCTCATCAAACATCAACCTGCATGTGAGACTAGGGTTATCTTAATTCCAGTTGATACAAAGAGAACTTATGTTGATACGGTGAGCAAACACACCCAGGGTGCGGTCGGTGTTCGTAAATTCGACTCGCAAACAAAATCCGCTTCTACCAACTTGGGACACAAATTTGTCAACAAAAAACACCACAAAAAAACACAAAAAAGGTTCAAGCATATCCTCGCCCCACAGGTGGCGGCCTTATACTCTGATGTTAATAACTGCCATATTAAAAATGTGGGCTATCATAATTCTGTCTGCCAAATTAATTGTAAGGGTAGCCAGAAACTGTTGGGAGACAGGTATCTTTTTGTTTATTAACCAGTCTTTTATATGCGTGCCAACATCAATGGGAATGGACATATTGTGTATGGCGATGGACGGTTGATAGCAAAATTAATTCAATGACACTGATGTCTCCACGACTATAAATTGATAATAAAATCGAGAAGATGGAGAGGGTACTAATGCCAGGAATAAAAAGGTTCATCTGATTAGCATGAGAATAAGTAAAACGGAAGATGTGATATTTGCGTAACTACCGTCATACTAATCAAAAAATGTACCGCTTTATTTAATATAATATTTTCTCTACTTATATACGAGTATAGCTTAAAATAACCCTAGTTTTAATCAGGCCAATTTTGTGAAATATCACTTCAAGGACCCACTACACGGCTAAAATGTATATTAAAAATTACCTTAAAAATACGTTGTATGAAATTACCATTAATAATACTTAGATAAATTATATAGCTTGCCATGTTTATGCAAAATCACCTTCAGGACGCTTCATAAATATAGATATGAAAAACATATTCCTGAAAAATATTGTTCAAAATTATTACCTTCTAAATACATGCATACCTGATTAGCATAGCGAAGCTAGCCGTTAGTACCTACCTAAAGTAATTGACAGAAAAAATTGAAACTTTTCTTAGTCCGTGACATTGTAAATAAGTATAAATATTTGTAATTGTAAATAATTATTATCGAAAATCTCAAATAAAATAATGTTTCAAATAAATACCTACTCTTCTTTTACCAATAACCTTCTAATAAACATAATATCAATGACAAATAGGATTTAAACAGAAACTACAATATCACGCAATGTGCAGTGTTTTCTAATATTGTGTCCTGTGCGTGCAAAATCATATATTCTCGAAGAAAACTTTGAAGTTTAACGTTTTAATCTGGATTGACCTATCAGGTAAGTATGTTTCTGTATATGTTGTATATAATAAGATAAACCCTAGCAAGTAGTATTTGTACAACGCCGTTGATGTGATGTTTCACAAAAACGGCGCTATGCAAGTCATCCAAGTATTATTGTTATTATTAAAGAAACAATTTTTTTTTCTTGAATCTGATATAAAGGTTTCAACTCTTTTAATGTATGTGATTCATAGATGTCTTTCTGAGGAGAAAAGTTTTGAGTTTCACTCTGAATTTTGTTGATCATTATAGAAGCAGCTAAATGCTTGATAAAATCATATATGGAGTGAAATAGCACAATGGGCATCAGCATCAACCCTTTCAGGTGTTTGATGATCCTGTGGTCGGTCGGGGAGATGAGATTAGAGGCCGGGCTGGCTGGGAAAGAAACGATCTTGCGGATACGGTGATCGCATGTTCGATCCAGGCCACGGGTCATGGTCTTACGATGGTCCTGCACGTAGCTGGTTTAGCCCTTTGTAGCACGCGTGGCTGAATCAATGGCTACTGACACATCTATTGCCTACTCCACTCACGCTTCAAACTGTTTCTCGGTCCTACTACCTTCAGTTTAAGATAAAGTGCTACATATTTCATTGTATGAACCTTTTCGCAGCCCGCAACATCATCTGAAATTAACATCCAAGTGTCACTTTAATTTTAAATATTTTGTTTACTTAAGCTAGTTTGTAACTTAGTAAAATATCTTCGTGTGAAGCGGTAACTTTGTGATGAGGCATTAAAAACCGAAAACCAAATTCTTAATAATCAATTAAATATCTTCAATAGCCCAATGTTAAGTATATTTCCCATAAACTCATAAATTACCCATTATCCCTAAATCACCTGTTCAGGTGACGCTTTGTCTCTTTGGATATTATAATATGGTAACCCATTATGTACACATCTCTCTCTTTCTCTCTGTTATTATATTACATTTTAATTTCATGCTATCTCGCTGTTACTTTATTCTATATTATGTTTTGTCTCATTCTATATGTATATATAAGCACACCCAATTTATGTTTTGATTTGTTTAATTTTGTACCCTGCTAACGCATGTGTTAAGCGAAACCGGTCGGTTGTAATAAATTAAATTAATTTCGTGGTTATAAACAACGGAATTGTTTTAATTCATTATTTATCTGCTGATTTGTGTTAATGAAATGTAGAATTTAACAATTCAAATCTCGTAAAGCTTACAACACGCATTATCAACGATTAATATTTGATATTATAGAGTTACGACAGTTTTTTCGGCGTTTTTAAAAGTAGCGAACTTCTTAACGTTAGTGAATGACACGGAAATGTCGGAACCGGTAGCAAATTATAAATATTAAGTAACAAATATACATTGGAAATTACAACTCTTCAAAAACAAAATGTCTACAAATTGTTACATAGTTAATGCCCAAGAAATCCAAAAAAAAAGTTTATTTGTCTTTTAATTCCATTTCTGTTATCACCATAAAGTGCTTTATTACTCATAAACTTATAACGAGCAAGCATGTGCAAATATTTAGGTTCCTAAATGGTGTTTCTATTACACATCTTGTGTGAATTAAAATTATCCATTATACCTACACCTTAACCCTGGAATGGGAGCGTTCTTCCTTAGCCCATTAATGGAAACAAGAAGTATTTATTTTATTTATTTTTATTTTAGTACGTAAAACAGGCAATATGCCCGAAACTTACATACATGAATGTTTACATAGCAATAATAATCAATAAGTACAATAAACGACAACAAACATTATCTCGCAAAAATGATAATAATAATGAAAAAGAAGTGAAAGGTCGAAAACATATTATAAAGTAGGTGGATAACCTAACTCCTTATTGTCACCTGTGCTGATGGTACACTGTTTTGATACTTAATAAATGGCATCATCACATTATCAGTTTTTTTTTTTTTTTTATATGAATACCTCACAAGAGACCCAACTGCTCCCAACCGTCTGGAGCCAGTGAGACTATGGCATTCCCAATTGGGGAATGTTGTGAGGCTGAAGGTATTGGGGAGTGGAAGGAGAAGGGGGAGAGGAAGGTTGGGAATACCTGGCTATTCAGATCTGGTCACCAAACACTGCTAAAAGCCATTTCAAGCAACGTTTCAATTCTGAATGGTGGTCTTTCACCAGGGCGATACTGAGAGTATCTTCCACTCTGGAACGTGCGCAAATATACTATATATTATTTTTAAATGAATTAATTGTGAAACAACACAAATTAATTAAATAAAAATTACTTGCGCACGCCGGGATTTGATCCCGCGACCTTCGGATTCGTAGTCGAGAGCCTTACCCCTCGACCATGGAGGCCGTCATGTTAATGTTAAGTTTGATGTTAATGGTAAAACTTTTTTTTTAATTGATTAATTGTGTCATTAAAAATGTTTATTTCATTATTAGGGCAGTGTATGGTATTATAATTTCTTAATATCCGCGGCAAAGGAGACAACTATCAATAACGTATAGGTATATCTTACTCACATTCTAAATTAGACGTTTTTCTACAATATTTGATTAATCTCTGTCGTTTGTGGTAATAAATATTGATATCACTCATAATAAACATAATAATTGCTAAATTGATCAAAAATATGCATAATTCACTCGTTTATTGTGTCTGAGAAGCGATCAGTAAATTTCACTTAATAGTTCCGTTTCCGCCATGCAATCATGGGCGTGCCGTCCCTTTAGACACATAAGCACTGCCTACCCTATCTTACTCGCAGTAAAATATCAATAATAATAAAATTTATTAAATTATTGAAAGAAATCAATTTACACTTTCAAAAACACCCGCGAAGTGTAAACTAAGAAATTCAACACGCGCGCCGCACCGAACGCACTACTATAATGGCGTCAAAGGCAGGAACTAAGTATGCAAAACGACGCACACATCGTATTTAAATGGTGTCTTCATTCAATACAACTATGTACATATGTGCGCGATACTCATTCAAGCGACTACTCCTTTATGTTAGTGTCAGAAAGGTCGTGCATTTCAGCACAAATACGTTTACGTAGTCAGAAAATAATGTGGCAAGCAATCAATGCCATCTGTCAGTACCTCTATTAATTACTACAACTTTAGTATCCAAATAATTATCACAATTATATTAATAATCTTTTATATACCCAGTAACAATACTTGCAATACGCATAAATGAAGCGGTTATTTGGATATTTAATGTGGCTTAGATAATACCGACCTGCTAAAGTCATCATCTTCCAATTCAATTAATTGGCTGTTTTTAATACTGCCTGCCCTATTAAAAACTCTGTGCACGCCACTGCATACAATAAAACGTAAACTTTCCTCGGATTAAACAAAATAATACTTACCTTCCAGAAAAGGGCGCAGCCTGCTACTATGAAGTCAAACGCATTGCTGGGAGAACTCAAGGAAAGCGTATCTTAAGGGCCAGTTTTATAATCATCCGTTCGTAACGCTTGATACCATTTTTAACTAATATTTGGTTTACCGCCCGATTTCGCCGTTGTTTAAAAGTTCGTCAGATTACTGGTCGTTTAACAGCTGTCAGTTGCTGGCCGACGATCGCTTATTTAAAACCGTGCACTATTTTAATTAAAAAGACAGTATATAATTTGCATTTGTGAAATAGATTCCTTATCGAACTTAAAGAAAGTAAGCGCGCTCAGTTGGCCCTTCAATGAAAAATTAGTTTGAAGTTGGACAGAATAAATTTTACTCCTCGCTTCCATTCTTAGGTTAAAGATGGTACTAGACAGTCTAGGCACTAGATATGCAACGAAGTTAAAGATAACATTGGTCTGCCCTGATTTGTAAAGTAATTCTCGGAAAAAATTTTGGTTGGTTTACAACTGGGTTATCACGGTATAATTTCAAAGGAGTGGTTCAAATTGTGCACAATCAGACAGTCAAATGCAAACATTCTTTAGAGAGGTAATGTTTACACAGTTAAAACAATTAAAATTCCTCGATAGAAATAAAATATGTTTTACCTTTACCTGCCTACCTGCATTTAAGAAGGGCTTTCTCTATTCATCGGATGAATTCGAAACTAGACACGAAATAAAGACTCTCTCACCATCGAGAGTAAACACTAACTAACTAACCGTCACGCCGTTTCCCGCAGGGTTCGGCAGAGAAGACGGACCGCCAAACAACTCGTTCTTGGCATACACTTTTTGCTTCATACACATTCATACAACGTCCCATACATTCTCTTCTGTTATTCCGACTTCTGACATGACCCGACTCAGTATTTGATTCACTTGATCATGCAATATCTTCCCCGACTTCCTCTTCCATTCACATTCGCCTCATATATTCTCGTTACACTCTTTTCTTTCTTTCTACATGCCCGAACCATCCAAACGTCCCTTTCTTAATCTTGCTCATTACGCTTACATCATTATTGCCTTGCATTATTTACGAATCTCAACATTTTTCACCCGATCATACATGGTTTTACCACACATTCGTCTCAGAGATCTCATTTCTGCAGCATTCAGTCTACTTTCATCCTTCCTCTGCCAGTTCCATGCCTCGCTGCCATACATCAGGGTTGGTATCAGCACTCCGTTGTGGATTGCTAGCTTCACTTCTTTGGACAACTTTTTGTTTGCGCCAACCACCTCCAGTCCTCCATTAATGGAGTTTCCTGCATTCATCAATATTCTTTCAATATCCCTATTACTCTTCCCATCTCTCGTAAAAATACTTCTCAAATACACAAACCCATCGACTGCTCCAAGTATTCATCATTCACAACTATATTTCACATTGTTTTCGTACTCTCTCTTTCAAACACCATGACTTTAGACTTACATTCATCATTATCTCATTCTTCATACATACTTCGTTCATCCTAGATAAGAGTAATCACCTACATACTCGTATATTATTAACCTCCTTGGTAAACACCTTCCTTATTAACACTATTTTGTGTATTATTTCCATTTCCGAGGTTATGAACGGTTTGGAGTAAAGTTTTGAGGTTGTGCCGTACTACCCCTACCCCTATAGCTGCCCCTACCATACCCATTAATTCTCCTCAATTCTTCAAAATGTCATCAAGACGTACCAAAATTCTGCTTTAAGAGGAATCCATTAAAGGTCACTTGTGTAAAATTTCATCAAGCTCGTAATAAAAATGTAGATATGTATTAAAAACAAATCCAACCAAAGATAGATACGTATAGATAACTACGTCCTTTTAAAAAATACTTTATTTATTTTATGTTATGTTAATTCTCTCTTTTCACTCTTATGCATTATTTTTACATGGCTGATAGAGAACACCGACCACTCTGTACTGCTGAAATAAATAATATTACATAACCGAAGCCTTTTTTTAAATCAACAAATATTATTGTAAGTTATTCTGAGTTCTTATTGGAGGTGTGTGAGATAGTCAATTATCTCTGAATGATAATATACAGCATAGGTGTGTAGATACGGTACGGTTAAATTACCCTTGTATATTAATTAAGCCATGTCTTCGTTTCTTATTTAGTGCCGACGACCAGTCCTTTGATCCGGTGCCAACACTCCGAGGAAATGCGCGGCGCTAACTACTTTCCCTCGCTGATTAGAATTAGGACTCTCACGGTTAATAGAGGAAGATTATTCATAGAATAAATACCTTTTGATCCCTTTTTGGTCCCTACCACGCGTCCATACGAAGGAAATATATATATTCTAATAGTGACCTCCCGGCTTTGCCAGAGTACAACGCTCTTTTTCCGTTTTTTGTAAATGCAATAATATTTAAGTTATGCAGGCTTGCAGCTCAATTGTTGCGTGAGCCTCGTTTCAGCATCCGAAGCCATTATCAATCTAGAGTTAATATGTAGTTATAAATCATTGGAGAGCTGTTCCATATCAATCATAAATTCACAATAATATTCCGACTTGTTTTACGTCAATTGCCGTAAATTTTGTGAGATATCTCCTCAAGGGCACGTGGCCATTTTAACATTGTTGTAGAACAATTTGGACCTTTCCGGAGCCTAATATAATGTACCTATCCATTGGCAGACATTAGTCCTTTGCATAGACACAGACTCACAGCACCGCGAGTCAGAATATTTTTACGTATATGAAACAAAATACATTTTATAATACTTGACATTATTATTTTTGAGTACTCTGTATATTCCTGATGAGGAAAGCTTTACTTTCAAAATATGTTGATATGTATATATTAAAAAAGTGGTGATTGCAAAGTAAAATTTGATTATTTTATTTAAAAATACACTTTAATTAAAAATTATTCTAACTTCCGAAACTATGAGCAATCCATAGCTAAATCCATGCAAAAATCCTCAAGCTCAATCTGCCAAAAAACAAAAACTTTGCCTTTTTTGTAAATTGTAAATCAAATTTAATAATAATTGGATGATTTGTATAGCGCCGTTTTTGTGAAAAATCACCTCAGGGGCGCTGTACAAATATTTCTATGTTCAAACAGATACAGAAAAACATACCTGGCAGGTCGCTTCAGATGAACACAGTTTTATTAGAAAATTTATTTATAGAGATGATAGTTTTACATTTATATTTGTTGCTTCTTCTCTATTGATGTTACATTTATTAGAAGATTGGTGGCACAAGAAGAGTTGGTATTTATTGAAATACTTATAATTTTTAGGACTGGAAAATATTTATAAAATGAATTTTAGGATTCCAAGGACTACTTTAGGACTATAAAATGTCCTTAAAAAGCGTAAGAAGCTTTTAATAGATATTAACTTTTTTGTAAATTTTATGCTTTAATTATTTACAGTGTTGCGGGCTGTGAACTCATTTGCGCACCGATGCGTAAATTTTTAAATTTATTTAATGACTTTAGGTAAGTACTAACCGGCTAGCCTTGCTAAGCAATTTACTTAATGTTGTTATTAAGTTTGCAAGTATTTTTAATTTTTATTATTGTGACAGCTGTTTCGACGTTCAAGATCATTTTCAACTGCGGTTAATCCACACTGTGACGACTTATTTATGATTTTATTTACTCCCACACAATTCTAATTTGGAGGGGTTTTTTAAAATAGTTATTTATTATCGGTAAAAACGATTTAGTTAGAAAATAATTACAATTCTACATTCTATGAGGTTTTTACATTCATAGTGTATTTTCCGCGTATTTAAAGGACAGTGTTTTCTTAATTGATTTATTTAAATTTGTTATATTGTTTTGATAATATGAACATACTAAGAAGTGGTTAATAAATTATTTTCCTTACTTTATTAATTAATGTTATATTAACTTTAACTTAGCCACTCGTTGTATGTTCATGATATTCCATAGCTTATGATGGAACTGGCTTCGAGAACTGAAAGCAGTAGCGTTTTTCTAAAATTCGTGACGCCAAAGCTCACTGTTCAAGAGATTCGCTACTCGATCAGAGGTACAGTTAAAATGGCTCAACCTGTATGAGTATACAAGGTACCATAATAAAGTGTTAGATACGACTTACATTTGCACCATGGCTAAACACATCAATCAACGTGCCTCAAGAGGTAGAACAATGCTCCATTTCATTCGCATGAAAGAACATTTCATCAATACGCCTACAGTAATAGCCTTCAGCTCGCAGGAGTTAGAGATGTATGACTTTTACGATCTGCAACTTACTGCAATATCTGATTGGCACCAACCATGCTGTAAAACGTAATATAAGTTATAAAAACTGAGCTAATTTTACCTCCTTAAATCTTTAATCTGGTTATAATATTTTAAGCGTTTTGAAGCGTGTTGGGTGATTCATCCTTCTTGAGACAACATTTCTTACAGCTTTACAGTGTCCATATTCATCGCAGATACCTGTTTTATACGACAACCTGCCTTAAGTTCCATTTTTTTTAAATATATAGTTTAGTTATTTGTACATTTAGATTTACAAAATAACTAAATTTTGTAACTTATATACTATTGGGTACTTTACATATGGCTAATGGTAAATTTAAAACTAATGGATTTTTTCATGCTTAACTCAATGTGGTTTTTACAATCTATTTTAAATGTATCCATTGGTGTAATTTTGATTGGGACCGGCGAAACATTATAACATTTCATCTCTTCATAAAATAAACTGACTTTAGTATTGGCTTTGTACTTTTTCGGTAGTCTAATTTCCTTACATGTTCTTGTACATATGTCAATAACTTAAACTTTACGAACCCACAGTTTACACCCGTGCTGTGCAATCAGGTTCCCTACAGAGCGTCGGACAATCCCTTGACAATGAACTCTCGAGGAAATGTTGATTCAACAAAGAAGATGAAAAGCGACATAGCTTAATGCAGCATTCAGTGTCCATCATCAAGACAGAATTCATATGATGAACACTACAGGACTATCTTTAACATTGTCTAAAGAAGGTGAAGGAAGTGCAACATGGTACATCAAAAGACAATCAAACTAATATCTTATATTGGCCGTGAGAATCATCATAAAATTTCATTAATTTCTTAATCTAAGTACAAAGAATAGATTTTTAAAACTGTCTGTGAACATTAAAAAAATGTTGGGTGATGTTCCACCCATGTGAAGCGCCCTTGAGGTGAAATTTTGCAAAAAATAGACGTGATTTATTATTAAAACCATAAAACAAATTTAACACATTCATTGCCTTCATAAAAACAGTCTAAACAGAAGCTACAACTTCGCAGAATTTCGCAATAATTCGTCTTTTTTACACCGCCTTCAGATGTTTGAAATTGTTTGAAGTTCTCATTGCCACAGGAAGTGATTCTTCAATAGCAGTTAGCGCTACGAACAGAGCAGTATGCCACTACTGACTATACCAACCATGCCATCTACCGACACACCTGTCCGGGGTCGATCCCGCCGATCAAATAGTGTTATCTCTTCCGTAACTTGTTAGTTGTTAGGATGTGCTATGTGTGTTGGTTCCTGCGCGCGATCCGAGGTTCTTGGCGAAACAGGTGGAGCTATGTTAATACGATGTTAAACGTCTTTGAGAGCTGATTGGTTATAAATAAACCTAAAACTCTTGTCGTTTTATTCCGAATTTCGAGGATTGTGAGACTGCCCAGTTGATGTTTCATATTGTTAAATTTTAACAAGTGATTTGACTTTAATAACTAACTAAACATCAATAAACTTTAGCTATACACTATTTTCTTTCATTCTCTTGTACTCGTATATATCATCATCTTGTGACATCAATGTTAGATTACATGATTCCTAGCTGTTTAAATATGTCTCGTGCTGGAATTTTTTTCTATTAAAATAAAACAGTTAATATTGAAGACTTGGCTTAAAGAAACTATTTGTAATTGAATATTAGGAAATATTATTTTATTATTTTAAATGATTAAACTAATGTTTACAAGACAAGATTTTTTTTTATGCATAGCACAAATATTAAACAAATTATTATAAGCAATAATTATTATATCATTATATGATTTTTCAGGTAATAATTATTGCTTATAATAATTTTATTATTTTATGTTATTTATTATGGAAATGTCTTTTGGTAAGATTATAACAAAATATTTTTGTTTTAAAGATTTAAGTTTGTTACACGTTTATATAGATTATGAATTCTGTAACACAGAATTCAAAATACCTGTGAACCACAACTACCGTACTAGGCATAGAGAAGCACAAATGTTTATCATTAATTAATCACAAAATGTATATGAAGATAAAACAAAGAGGCATAAAATTCCTGAAATGTTTAATGCATTACCTAGGATTAAAAAAAAAGACACCTGCTTCGAAAAACAAAAGTCAGGTCATTTTGCCTCCGTAGAACTAATATTAGAAACAGAACTAAAGTTAGAAATAGAACTAATGTTAGAAATAGAACTAATGTTAGAAATAGAACTAATGTTAGAAATGGAACTATATTAGAAATAGAACTAATGTTAGAAATAGAACTAATGTTAGAAATAATTAAAATATCGTGATGACGTATCAAGTAAATGCTAAATGTTAAGTTTTAGATAAAAACCTACTGATAATATTTTATATATTATACACTGTAATCAATAAATATGTAAAAAATGAGAGATTTCTTAAATTCGAACGGAATGTACACAGTTTGTAAGACTTATTTAAAATACAATCGTAAAAAATAACCTGAATAAAAATATTTTTAAAAAAGAAATACATATATATAGATATATGAAAACCTTAGATTTTAACAAAATAAGTAACAAAAGTAACAAAAAAATAAAACAGTTAATTTTCAAGTATTTGATTTAATTGACCTTGCATGTATTCTTGCGGTATTTCAGCGATCTCCTTCTATTCACTTGGTCGTCAAATATTCTCCTGACACTTCTTTCTCGGTCCATCCACTCCATATCTCCAAACCATTTAAGCATCCCTGTTTAATGTATCTTCCCACACAACACAACTCAGGCATATTTGTCTACTGTCGTATAGTATATTATATATCAGTGTTGTCAGTATATTTTCAATATTCCATGCTAATGACTTCTCAGTTACCATCAATTTATTCAATAGAAATACACAACAACAAAAATGTTTGTACATTTCTTGTTCGATTGTAAATAAGCAACGGGAATTCCATTAATTTAAAAAGTGCAGCCACCTAGCGCAGGAAGGAATTCGCTCTAACGGTGTTTGAGCTGTGCAGTGTGCAGTGTGCAAGAACATGCAACTGCTTTGAAAACCTGAATGAACCACCGCATATTAAACGATTGCATTATTTAACCTGATGCAATTTAAGTGGTTCGCTGATTATTCCGACCATGGCTATTCCGACCGCGAATATTGCGGACTATTAGTATAAAATTCCAAACATGGATTTTTCCGCACAAGACTATTCCGGACACAGATTATTGCATAAATGAAAAAGTTCAAAGACAGATCATTCCGCAAACAAATTACTCCTGCCACAGATAAATATAACACAGATAATATCACTCCATTAAAAAAAAAAAATTAAATATCATAGATGCGCAATTGGTTTGTAGATTTTTCAATAGCCTGTGGTTAAAATAGAAATAAATTAGTAGTCAGTATTCGCGGTAGAGAAAAATCACAATATATTTAAATTAATGGATGCAAACCTAATTATTTTCATAGCTGGCTCGTTAGTACCCGAATTCGTTTAATTGCTTCAAGAATGTTTGTTTGTTTTTAAATATTAAAGCATAAATTCGCCCACCCAAAAAAAAATTGTCCGGTTTAATGTTTTCGGAGTTTTTGAAGTTAGCAATTTTTTTTATTATGTTAACTCTACACAAGTTCTGAAGAAAATAATTTCCCTCAGAGCTTATATCATCTTTGGGGATGCTGTGTGGGGGGTATTTTTACGGAAAGGAAGGATGGAAAGTTCTGGGAAGGAAAAGGGTATGAGAGGTGGATAGGAATCTGGGGATCAGTGTGTTCAGGAGTGACGAACATATCTACATCAATCCCACTGCGGCGCAGGGCCATAAGTCGAAAGAGTCCGGATGGAGAAGTCAAGGGGTCTCCCGATATAGCTCGCCACGCAGTTGATGTGCAGACGCATCTGCCGCTGAGAGCTGGACAAACCTCACCCCATGAACCCAGGTACCCCTGCTAAGTCACCAAACGTAGCGAACCACTTTGTCTGACCTGTGGCAAAGGTGTTGGTTAGCCACTTAATGATTCCCGAGGTGGCGGTACCCACACCCGCCTCTCAAATACTCCGTGTCTTGAACAATCTGTTTGCGGAATAACCTGTGTTTGTAGTTTTTCGTGTGCGGAATAATTTGTTCGGAATATTCGTGGTCGGAAAAATCCGTACACCAGTTAAAGCACGACCTAGCTATAGGTTTAGCTGGTATGAAGACTATGAAGCTATCAAGGAAACGCTGGAACTAAAGCAGAGCGGGGTGTGTTAGCTGCTTGGCTCGAGACTTGGCTAAATATTGACGCAAGATAGGGAGGAACGGGCGTGCTCAGTTGTTTCCGCACCCAATTTACATTCGCGGCCGTTTCGTATTCCCGGTATAATCATTCGCCTTGTTTAACTAAGTCTTCAAATCATCGCCGGCTTTATGCGTTATTACAACGTTTATTTTTCAGGTAAAATTATTCATTTCCGTGGACTTCAAAGGGACCCCTTCTTTTTTAACAGTTTAAAGAATATTTCCATAAGTCGTGACGTTAAAAAATGAAAAGAGTTGTGCTAACCTTGAAACACTCGAAGCATTCCCAGGTTATAAATAATCTTACAACATGCGAATTCCTTCAACTGCCAGGGAAGCCTTGGAAGTCACCTC
Source organism: Halesus radiatus (assembly GCA_022606495.2). Taxonomy (NCBI): domain Eukaryota; kingdom Metazoa; phylum Arthropoda; class Insecta; order Trichoptera; family Limnephilidae; genus Halesus; species Halesus radiatus. The sequence goes on from JAHDVE020000399.1 coordinate 42,574, forward strand.
GGGCTGGAGCTCCTAAATACTTGATAAACCTGCTGGATTCTGTGCAAGCAGGGCGTTTCATCTGATTAACAATCCGTTGTTAACAGACCGACTGCCATCTCTGATGCACAGACGCAATATACTTATGTATGCTCAGTCAAAGAAATTTAATGATGTCATTATTAAGTTATGCAAGTATTTTTATTATTGTGACAGCTGTTTCGGCGTTCAAGGTAATTATCAAACTGGTTAAGAAAAATTAATAAAAAATAAATAAATTTAAAGAATAAAAGTAAAATAAAATAAAAATAAAAATATGTATGTATATATATGCTAACATGTCAAGAACGTCAAGGGATTAAAAGGAAGCACTTATTTTTAAGTACTATATTTAATAAACAATAATTATTAGCCTGAAACACTCATCCAAATTGAAAAAACCTTCCGAGCAAAGATAAATGTCGCCGGCAGCACTCGAACCCACACCCTTCTAATATCAGATGCTCTACCATTGAGCTACGTCGGCTTATCGCAAACCCGCCAAGTTAATCAATATATACTAGTTTTTCATTCAATAATTACGGTTTTTTATTATATTTCACCTGTAAACAACCAACTTTATTAGAATGAGGAAGGCTTGTAACGGCTAAATCCCTCAATAGGTGGCGTCGAGACAAATTATGTCTTCATTTTATTGGTGAAAAATGTTTTGACTTGTCAAATATTTATTAATTGATAAACTAAAGTTTTTAAGACAAGATTTTAATCTTGTCTTAAAAACTTTAGTGTAAGTTTTTTTTAATTTTTCAAGTAAGTTTTCATAATTTTGTTAAAATATTAGTAGAGGAAAATTGTAATGCAATAAATTAATAAAAATTCTAAAATCTATTAGAAAACATACCGTGACCGTTAAACTCTGTTAGGTTGCAACATCATATCTATATTTTTCTTTCCCGTGTCCATAATTTCTTACGTTAAAGGTGTTCCTTCTAGCTGTATATAAAACAAATTTTAAACATTTTTCAGTCTGGACTATGGCTATGGAAAGTGCGGTGGCAGTCAACCTACCCAGAGACGTTGTAAAACGGCCCGTTTTTATTTCGAGTATGTTGTAAAAGGCAACGAGATCCAAGTCCTGTCATCTCTCATCCACTTCAATTAGTGCATGTTTTATGGGTCGAGCTATCCCTCTAGATATTATCCACATTATATATGTATTTTTATCTCCTTTCATTTATTGCTCAAACCAGCTGGAGATTATTGCGTGAGTCTGTTTTTAAAAAAATCTGGCGATAAACCTGTGATTCTCAAAGTGGACGATTTCCCTGGAGGGATCTAGGAAAGGTGGTGGCTTCAAGGTCAGCAAAGGGCATTAAATAACAGTCTGGGGGGGCGAGGGCAATAAGAAACCACTGCTAAAAAAGGTGACTAAAATAGTTACCAACATTTTTCTACTTGGCTATGGAGATATTTACTGTTATAAATCATTGCGCAATCGAACTTCATTCTAAGTTCAGCGCGCAGAAATAAAAATATTACGTGTAATATAAGATGGATCTACCACTGATAGCTCCGTTGTAATATCTCATTTTTCTCATAAAAGACAGAAGTTGCAGACAAAGTTGGTGGACGATCTCTGTGGTTAAATGGTTACGATCCTTGTCTGGTTGCGGGTCCAAATCCCGGCGTACGCCAGTAAATTTTATTTGTTTTATTTCACAATTTATTCATTTAAAATAATATGTAGTATATTTGCGGCACGTTCCAGCGTGGTAGATACTATCAGTATCGCCCTGGTGAAAGACCACCATTCAGAATCGAAACGTTGCTTCCTCATCTCCTCCCCCTCCTCGATACATTCAGCCTCACAACATACCCCAATTGAGGATGCCATAGCCTCACTGGCTCCAGACGGTTGGGAGCATTTGGGACTCTTGTATGATATCACATAAAAAGAAGAAGAACATAAAGTTCTCTCCATATTAAGTAATAAGAGGTGAATTTTTAACATGCATCGATTCATCTCTAGAACGTAAACGACAGGCGGAAATGCGATTAACGGTATTTCAATGAAAGGTTCTCCCGAAAACTAATTTATTTATTTACTGACCAATGTCCAATTACACAAAATACATAACACAAAATGAAATTAACCAGAGCTACATAAAAAGAACACAGCATACATAATACAAGAATGAAGCAATGACAAAAAGAGGACAAAAATACACATTTGAGAGAACACTCAAGTCAAAGCATGGTTTTAGCATAGTCCAAGATTTTAGACATTCTAGATGATAATCTTAGAGTTCTAATTTCGTAAAGCCCTACAAAAGTCATTAACACTGGTATCAAAAATTTCAAGGCCCTGGCTTGAGTTAACAAATCTCGACATTCTGGACAGTGGATAATGGTACCCATAATTAGTAGAGTGTAATGTATTCGATCCTTCTGATAGCCGGAAAACACGCAAAACATTAAAAAAAATCTTGACGATAGAGCAACAAAGTTTTTTTCGAAATGTGAGTCAAATAGGTTTGAGAATCTCCGCGATAAACCATCCCTAATTGGCTTCCTTGAAGTTGACCCATCCACCGCTTCTGTTAGAGCATATTCCTATACAAGTTAACTTCAAGTGCTCTACTGAGATATGATAACGAGCATCTTTAAGTACGCGCTGCTCTTCCTACAGCAGCTCAATTGATCCAGGAGAAGAATTGCACCGCAGGCGCAGTTAAAAATAACCAACAGTGTTCCAGACCTCACAGCCAACAAGGCCTCGTCATAATAATATCGAATTACGGAGACAACAAAGACCATTATGTTTTACGCTTCACCGAGGTTCATGTTGGCTACTACAGTGGCCGTTGTTGCATTATCTCTACAAAGTTACGTAATAACTAATGACTTTATGTTGTCCTGGTACGATAAATGCCCGGAATATGCGGCTTAATAATAAGGATGCCAGTGAAAAATATAAAAATATACATTCATATAGATCTGCAAACGCCGATTCTGAACATATAACTTTCATTATATGTAATTATACGTAGAATTTATAAATCGTTATTTAAAAGTGAATAAAAAATCGGTTCATCAAAACACCGTGTTATGTTGGTACCTTTGCATTTGGAATATCTGACGTTACGTGAGTATGCTGTTTTTGGATTAGTATGAAAAAAATTATTTTCAATTTTTTTTTTTTTTAAATAAAATTCGAAAAATTGAAAATTATTTTAAACATGAAAACTAACTTAAGAAAAAAAAAACGAAATATACTGGTATTTAAATTTGCACGTCAATATTTATAAAAAAATATATAAAAAATCGGACTGGAGTTCCTTATTTACGTCATTGAAAAATCTGAATTCTCCAGAAATTATTTCATTTTATACACAACACACTTCTGCAAAAAAATATTATTATAAGCAATAATAATAAATAAATTATAAAATGGTTTATTCCTGTCCGATGCGTTACAGTCGGCGTGGTCACATTTTAATTCATATATGCCACTATTATTAAGTTTAGGATTTCTACTTTTTGAGTTTTTGGGGATTATTCCGCTATGTATTTTTTTTTTTTACATGAATACCGCACAAGAGTCCCAACTGCTCCCAACCGTCTGGAGCCAGTGAGACTATGGCATTCCCAATTGGGAATGTTGTGAGGCTGAAGGTATTGGGGAGGGGAAGGAGAAGGGGAAGAGGGAGGTGGGGAAATACCTGGCTATTCAGATCTGGTCATCAAACATGGCTAAAAGCCATTTCAAGCAAGGTTTCAATTCTGAATGGTGGTCTTTCACCAGGGCGATACTGACAGTATCTTCCACTCTGTATTGTATTGTATTGAATTTACTGGAACAACTAGAGATTAGCAAACGAACTAACGATCCCAATATAACGATAATGAATGACATAAAAAAAAAACAAAATTTTCGGGAAATCTAAACAATGGAGTTCTTAAAAATAATTCATGGATTTCAAACACATTTAAATTTATTGTCTTAATAGCATTCATATCATTATAAAACAATTCAGAAAAACCTGCCATGAATGAAAAGCGCAGAAAACAAATTTCAACTGTAAGTACCTAACAGAATTGAGAATTTTAATTAAAACATTTATTTTTTGACGAAACAGCTGTCACATTAATAAAAAATAACTAAAATACTTGCAGAACTTAATAAATTATTAAATTTGATTTAGTTTAAATAAATAAAATAAAATTATGGAGTTGTACTAATCAAACGCAATAACAATGAATAATACAACAATCATAACAAGTTCTGACACAGAAGGTTTTTAAAATCTCATTATTATGCCGGTAAGTCACTTTATTTTATGTTTAGGTGCTTTAACTGCCTGGAGCCAGTGGAAATATGGCATCCCCCGTTATTAGGGGCCGTCTGTTTCAAAACCGTGAGCTAAATTTAAATTGTAACTTTCAGTTAAAGTAACTCGCGTGTCAAATAGGACAACGCGCTGTTTCAAGTATACATTTTCTAAAGTAATAGTTATTAGTGTGGTCAGTCGAGAAAGCAGAATATTCCTCCAAGTTGTGTGAAAAAACACGCCGCATCATTTTTTGGTGCGGCCACACCGACGGTTAAATTTGATATCTGGTGAAATAGAAACAACAGCTGTCAAAATATGCCGCGGGTTTTAGTTTGCGTCATACTGGTATCTAAAAAATATTCTTATATGGCTGAATATATCAATGGTGCCGACAGCTTTGTTCCTACAAAAATATTCGTGTGAGCGTTTAAAAATAAATGGCTACTTATTATAGACGATATTACAGGAAAAAATATAATTAGTCTTTCAATAACTAATTTCATGTTGAATTTGTGGTATTGCAAATTTCGAGATTTTTCGACCTACGATATGTCGCGTCAAAAATTCAGAATCGTCCCAAATAAGCATTATGTTAATTGTCTTGAATAGTTTTTGGGATATTATCCCGTGTTGAGCTTTCTCCCCCTGTAACCAAAAAAAAACTTTTGGCCGTGAAAACCTGAAAACATGTATAATATATTATTATTTACGCGTGGTCGAAATGTTTTCGCTTTTCGCTGAATACATATTACTGGACGAGGAATTCGTTGTCACTATCATCATCTTCTATAATATTATTCATGAAATAAATCGTAAGAAACATTGAAGCGAGCGATTCCGTCAATAGAACTGTCAAATGTGTCAAAATGTCCGAGTAACTATCGGTTTTCGGAAAGTAAGTGCTAAAGTTAGAAGTGACCTAAAACAGGCAGTTAAATTGATTGAAAAACGTATTTTGGTGAAATTTATTAAATTTTTTAGCACGCCGTTTAACTCTTACATTTACTATAGCATGCGTTGAAACAGACGGCCCTAGGGAATTTGTGAGACTGAAGGAAGTGGGTGGGATGAAATAGAAGGTTAAGAGGAAGATTGGGAGGTATCTGCCTAAACTAAACATACCTAAAGTCATTTCAATCAACATTACCCACCATACGCAGTGGCGGACATGGCGATACTGAGTATATATTTTACTATAGAATGCGGTGAAAAATTAAGATTTATTTATTACTAGCTGATGTGTACCCGGCCTTGCTCGCAATATTTTTTTTTTTATGAAGTTTTTGTGAATTCATGCTTGTCGTTCGGGTGCCATAATTGATTTAACAGCAAAAGTAATACCTTTTGACAACTACTATCTTTAAACAAAGAAACAATTTGAAAAATTTATTTCATTCCAAACATTTACTTTTTTTTAAATAATAAAATTCTTAAATGAGTACCTACTTGAGTTTTCCATTTTGAAAATATTCTATCCGAACAAACCTACTCCTTTTGAATATGTAATATGTGGCTAACCAGAGTAGTATATAGTACTTCTCGGCACTAATAAGAACAAACTTTTATTTTCAGCGAAACCGGTCCAGTAATTTTCGAGAAAATCGAGGACAGACCGACAAACATTTTTTTTTTTATGAATAGAGATGAGATATACTTACTCGTATTAGTCAATGTCTTCTGTATTCTATGAACATGCACGCAATTGAACCTGAAATGTAAAAAAGTAACAAAATCTCAACATGTGTCTATATATGCAGACCAACGCGGTTCTAGCTATAAGTAGATACAATCATAGACCACCATTACCGAGGGGACTCTGCCAGTGGCAGTGGGAAGATATCTGGATGTGGCGGTGAGGCGGTAAGACTGGAGCTCCCGGGCGGTTTGTGGAGAATCGTAGATGCTGCGAGCCGGTGATTTAGGGACATTTGGCGGAAACTCCACGCGATGGATGTCTTCCGCACTTTTATCTCGCCACCCTTGCATACATCAGGAATGGAACCGTACATATTATCTACTCTTAAGCAGTTGTTCTACATTTCGAAGGATGTTTTGGATCTTAGAAGTTTCGGGATTGTTCGGATAGAGAACATTAGTTATGTGGTCCGCTCAATAAATTTGCGCTTTGTTACTCCCCTTCGAATATTGAAAAGATTTTATCTTTTGTTGTAAGACAATTATTAATATATATAGCCTTGGCTCTTAACGAGATATAGGTAAGCGGTCTAATTCAATTCCACAATCTTTTTTATAGGAATCCATCGCTTAGATTTGGACGTTGCACTTTAAGTAGGTACCTACCTACCCATACCTAACGTAGCTTTCAACGTAGGACTAAAATGTGTCGATACCCTTGAGGTATACACTTGGAGTAAACATCAGCATTCAAAATTGGGTAACAACATCTTAGAGATAACACGGGCTTCGGTTGATTAAAGCGCTCGCCGGGTATGGATCTCCAATGATAACTGCAAAATGTCTACATTAATGGACATGTCGTTCTGGAAAACATAGAAAAAAAAATGGTGTAACCTTTCATCGGTTTTACCATAAGCAATATTCGTGTAAATTGGCTTATTCAATGTTGAAAAACTGAAAGAGCACTTGAAGTTGGCACGCCAGTAACGCAAATGCTCCGGGCTACGGCGCCGCCGCCAGCCGTGATGCGACTCCGTTCGTTGAGTTTGTTCCCGGTCGGAAGGATTCGGGCGACATCAACAGCCGCCTCTCCCCCTTCCAAGTTCACGCGCGAGAACAATACTTTACACAGATTTTGCAAACAACGTAGACTATATTTATATGCCTCAATGGTGGATTCCACTTTTATTTCTCTTATTAAAATACATAGACAGATATTACGATCACCAAACTAGTCACATGCTTTATTATACTCGTACATATTCGAACTTTGTATCCAATATCTAAATCTTCACTGGCTCAATTGTCCTGAAAGAATCCAGTTCAAGCTTTGCTGGATGGTATTTAAATCGATTAACCGGGTAGCTCCGGCTTACCTATCGGAACTGTGCATCCCTGAAAATTCCAATTCACGACCATCAAAAAACGTCATCGGCTATCGGAAGGCTGAAGGAACCAAAGCGCACACCAGATACTAAGTTTGGTGAACGTGCTTTCAGCATATCAGGCCCTAAAGCCTGGAATAAACCTCCATATGATCTATGATTGATTAAAGACTCGACAGAATTCAGAGCAAAACTGAACTCATCTCTTCGGAAAGTCATATCCAAGAATGGTTCAGTTGCATACATAATTAACATAGCGAAGCTAGCCGTTAGTATCTACCTAAAGTAATTAAGAGAAAAATTAGAAACTTTTCGACATTGTAAATAATTGTAAGTAATCATTATCAAAAAACTCAGATAAAATAATGTTTCAAATAAATACCTACTCTTCTTTTGCCAATAACCTTCTAATAAATATTATATCAATGACAAATAGGATTTAAATATTAACCGCAATATCACGCAATGTGCAGTGTTTTCTAATATTGTGTCCTGTGCGTGCAATTGAAACGTTAAACTGATCATCAACCCATGTAGGCATGCAACTGCCAGTATCAAGTAAAGGGTCTTCTCAAGTCAGTTGCAACTGCTTGTAAATGATTCATGTTATTAGCACACTAGTTACCTCACGTTGCGGAAAAACTGTCCCGGATATATAATAAAGGTGCAAAGAGAGTGGTGTCTAACCGCAGTATCCGGTTGGTTCCGATTAGATCACTCCACAAACAGAAGGAAGCAAATATTATTCAGTATTTACTTTTGCTGGTGTTATTCATATTCTTTGGATGATCTGGTTCTTATCGGATATTTCATTAGTCGACAATCTTGTCTGGAAAAAACTGTCTATCGTATTATCTACAGACCATCCAGAGCCTTAATGCGATGGAAGGAAATCCAATGAAAATATTGTCATGTAAATCAGTAAATTCGAATTCCGAATATATGTATAAGTTTTCTTGTAAATACTTATACGATAATCGTTCTTGAAAAAAATACTAATCAACTAAAACATCTAAACGCTCTATGTTTGACCCGATTAGTTCTGATGTCATCCAAACCCACGCCAATACATACGATAGTAAGAATTACCACTGCTGGATATACCGTTTATCTTTTACTACTTTTTTTTAATTTTTACCGTTTTTTTTACTGTTTATAAATATTATGTGTAATGAATGGCGTAAGTCTTACTCACTCCTGCATTGTTTTTTGTGTTAGACAGACCGTGATAAACATTTATTTTTATTTTTTATTATTATATAATGTAAAGTTTACTACACATGTACATAAAATAGCTTATTTTATATTACCACGAACCGAAATGGAATACTTGCTATAACACGGCCCCAGCTAGCGTAGCAAGTAGAGAACATCTTTACCTATTATGTAAATAAACTATCTATCTAAATGTACAGTTCCTTAATACATATGTACATACTTTCAAAATGCTGTTTTAAAAACACTGATGTTTACGATAGATGGGTGAAAAATGGTTTAAACATTACTGAAATTCCTTATTCATATTGAATAGGTTTACTGTGAAACACTTTTGGCGGGGAAAGACCACAGTTGCATCCTTCGAAACAAATGTGACCAAACATTTTTTTTTGGCAGGATGGAAACAGTAATGTACAATTGCACAAATGTAATGGCATCACAATTTTGATATAACATGCAGGTTTTTTTTCAGAGGATTTGCCGATATTTTTGGTGCATTCGTTAATACGAAACCGGATTAACATTTTTGAGCATTCATGCAAAATTCATGGCCGTACAAAGAGAATTACATTACCCATACAAAATCCCTAATGCAAATCCTCTGCTTTTGATGAATATGACAATGAGATTTATTTACTGCCTAGCACAATATTGTGTTGCGGATTTAGTTATCTGTATGTTATTCGGATATTACGAAACGAGTTTGCTAAGCGGACGGACCGCCAAAGGATTTGTTTGGACTGGGGAAGGAAGCGGGAAGCGGGAAAGTGGGAGGAAGGCAAGAGAAGGTAGGGGAAGGTGAGAGGAAGGAAGCACAATACGGAACAGACATAGGAAGTGCTTTGCCGCCATTATGCTCGAGTGACAAACGCCGTTAGCCGCTGACAAATTCACTTTGGTAATTCTAAACTTTGTCAAAAACGGCGGCGAACTTTTCCCACTATCATCACGATTCTGGTGTTTTAGTCAAAATAATCATGGCTTGGAGATGACAGTGTTGGGAAATACATGGATCCTGACTGAGTAAATCAGAACTGAAATATGCCCGACCTCCTTGACTCGGTAAGTCGCTAAGAACGCATGGGCCGCGTTTATTATAGGTGGGTATGACTTTTTGACATGAAACTAAAAAATATTATTTGCACCTAGTTTCTGAGAGTAATAATAATGATAAGAGTAAATTTTAATATCGCAGTTTTTGAAGGTTCACCTCAAGTGCGCTTTATACTAACTAACCTTACCTAATATAATTGTAAAATAACAGATATACTACATCGCATATCTGTTATTATAGTATATATATATATATATATATGCAAATTAAAACCATGACCTAAAATATTCACGAGCAACAGACTCACTTGCACAATTTAAAATACTATATAACAATTTAGAATAAACTAGGGGTATAAATAATCATATGTAAAGTACAGATATCAAAAGAGCGAGAAAATCAACACAAAATAACCTAACCAATATAAATAGAAAATAACACACATATTACAAAGTAAGGCACTCTCAGTGAAAAACAAAAACATTCAGAAACTTTACTTTAAATGGCTTTAACGATGTTTGGTGACCAGATCTGCTAAGATAGATACTTCCCTACACTTCAATTTCACAATTCTCAAATGTGAATCCCACAGTAGTTCCTCTGGCTTGTGCGGTATCACATGCTTTAGCTTATTATCTCATGAACGGTATATTATTAATACCTGACATCCATACTGAAACAGAATTCTATGTCACTCTGATCACGTTTTTCACGAGAGGGCGTCAGCACAGACAGGCTCCTGTTTCTTCCCGGGTGCAGAAGTAAGTTGCCAATGGTGATGCCTCTGGGAAGACTAAGGCTGCTCTCTGACGGTCCAGTGAGGAACGAACTTTTCACTCGCTACTGGAGACACTGTGCAGAAAAGTCCCACAATGGACTGCGTTGCAAACCGTCACCTTACTTTAGCAAACTTGACTTTTCAGCCTAAATAGGTTTATTAACTGCCTCGCAGGAAATGTGGATTTTTCCACATGACCTTACGAACTAGCTATTTATTATGTTTTAACTATTTTTATCGCTCTATTTGCCTATATCTCATCTGATTACGTTAACTATATTTTTGTGGTTTTTTATCGCTTTTAGAACGGATTAGTTTATAACTGCTTTTGTAAAATAAATAAATATAACATGACACCTGCACATAAAGTACGTGGATCCAAAGGAAACTGAAATATGACTTTTCGAGAGCTTCTCGACACTGTGCTATGTTTATTGCGGGTGTGATGTGGCTACCTAATAAGCCAGCAGACCAGACACCAACCGCTAACAGACACCGCAGCGCCGATTTATTCCATTCGCATTCTCCTCAAACAAAAAACGTGATCTGCCTCCTTCCAATTCATTGTCTTCGGTAAGTAAATAAATCACACCATAAAACAATGAACACTCTAAAACTTTAAAGTTATCGTTGATCTGCCGAAATCTGGAAGTCGTCTCCGATCTTCCAACATTCGGGAGATTTAGGAGTCCCTAGTTATTACAATATAAGAAATGACATATCACGTAGTGAATTTATTAAGGAATCCCACAAAAGTGTTTAGGGGCTGTGTTATTAAATATTTGTAAACAGTCCCACCATTATATGGAGGGTTTATTGGGGGGCCTAGAAACAGGGCTACCACAAAACAATGAAACAATATTTACGTACCGTAAATAATTTCTCTTATATTGCTCCCGAAATGTTCAACTCGCGGAGTACTGATACTAGGACATCGAAATCTGTCTGTCTTTATACCATCAGCGTTCAAAATTAATTATTCGTAAAAGGAAGGAATTATTTCAACGAATGTCTTTACGTCGTAAAGGAGAATATTATTAATTAATTACTAATTATTTAATAATTTTTTTTTAACTAAAATATATGTATATCTACAGGAATTATGATTTCATTATTTTCTTATTTTATATGATTTTTTCTTATAAATGTACTAAATCTCTACTTTTACCTTTTAACACGCGACTTTATATTGATTTTAAAATGCTTCTGTTTCTACTTCTAATTATGTTTATTTATTTATTTATTTATTCATTCATTAACGCCCCAAAGGGCTTTTACATATTTTAACATTAAAATGATTATGTGTACAGAACTTAAAAAAAATAACATGATGCATAGTTGGTATATAAGTGTAACATATTTATAATATATATGAAGGTATAATAATGTATAAATGCATGCCACAGAGAAGTTACAAAGGGAAAGGTTTTTAATTTGTAGATACTACTTTTTTTTATAATAAAAATAGTAATGGTCTGATCTACATGATACATAATACACAAGTGCATAATATAATACTCTTATAATATGAGTGCATGACATTGTGAAAAAAAAAAAAGTTTTTATATTTCAATTCAAAAGTTTTTAAATTAAAATGGAATTCCACCACGAATTGACAGTTTCAAAATTAGAAATAAGGAAGTTATGGCAGCCCTGATTCCAGGCCAGGAACCAAGCTAAAGGAATACCGCGCGCTTCCCGGAAGGGTTAGCATATCAGATGGGACATGGGACAGAGTACAGGTCTACAGTACTGCAAGACTACAGGACTACTACAAGTCTGCAGGACTAAACGCGGTACGGAATATTAAAACGCCCTCTATGGCCGGTCCTCATACCTAACGTTAAGGGACCCGTCGATTAATTATCTGAAAACACATTGTTTTAGGCCATCGCGTGAATATTAATTACCTATTACCAACCCCTCGCGCACGTACGGGGGATGCAGATAATATTGTCACGGATTTTATCGAGAGTTGCAAAATGTTTTGGTAGGTACCGATATACGACAATGCGAATCGGCGATTAAAATCCAAACCTAAGCGCAATATTGATTTTTATTTTATTTATTTGAAACACACATTATTATCTACGTGATTAGAATTGATTAACCTAATTTAATAACTATCTATGTGGGTACGATTTTTTGCATAGCACCTGAACAATGCATAAAATTATAGTATTTATATAATTTCTTCAAAAGATTGGTATTCACTAAATCATTAATTAAAAAGACCCCAAATACTATCCAACCAGCTTTTATTACTAAGAATAAATTAAAAAATATGTTTTAAATAACAAAAACAAAGGTAATATTTTAAATAAATCGGGGGTATATAAATTAATTTGTAACGATTGCAACTTTTTTTTACATATGAAAGACTTCTAGAAATTTTAGTATTAGAGTTAAGGAGCACCTGAGGTGTTTAAATAATAATAATTGCTCTGATTTTACCAATCAAATTTTGGAAACCTATCATTATTTTGATATAAATAAAGGTTTTAAAATTTTACATACAAATACAACCGGTTTATAATTAGACTAATTTGAAATACAATTATTATTCAAATATTTTTTTAAATAACTGTCTCTTGAATCTATTATCATAATTTGTTATTCAATGTTTTATAAATTTTTTATATACTTACCTACTTTAATCAATTTTAATATGTCTATTCTTATATTATTGTGTTCTATGTTTATCATTTGTCTATAATTGACATTATTATTTTTTTACTATTCTTTATTTTCCTGATGAGGTAGGCACCGCTTTCAAAACATATTAATATGCATATATTAATAAAGTGGTAAATAATTTATTAATTGATAAACTAAAGTTCTTAAAAACTATAATTAAATTAATTAAAATTATAATTAATTTATTAATAATGTTAATGTTGCAGTGTTTTTGGTGTGCACTAATCCAATCCCAGATATTCAGATGACACTACCCTCATCGCCTCTTCTGAAGAAGAAATGAATCACCTCCTTAATAGCATAGAAGTTGAAAACCGTAATCTAGGTCTACTGATCAACAGAGCCAAAATAAAACTAATGGTGAATGACAGGGGAAACACCTTTGCAAGAACAAATACTCACAGACTTGGAAACGGTGAACAACTTCATATATCTAGGAGCGTCTATAACTGATGAAGGAGGTTGTGAAACAGAAGTAAAAAAAAAAGGATTTTCATGAAAAACGACGTCATGAATAAAATGCAAAAGATGTGGAGTGACAGGCATAACGAAGACCACCAAGCTGAGGCTAGTCCGGAATCAAAAAGGCTGTGTCCACCAAATTTTTAAAGAGATGATGAACGAAAAAAATAGTGCATTAAGCACTAATGCATTTTAATTTATTTTGCAACGAGTTTAAATTTGGGTTCAAGCAAAACCTATTCCTAAATAAATTTATGGTTAAAAGCAAAGTGTTTAATTTAATAATTTGTTACGCCACAAAATGATTGCGTAGTTACAGACCTATGTAAGTTACACACCTATGTAAGTTACATACCTGTGTAAGATCAAAAGCCCTAAAAAAACTGTTACCTAAATTGTGTCACAATCTTCTACCTGCATATTGTGTACCTGCACACATTTGTTTGATATCATCTGCATACATAGACTAAAGGAAAACACAAGAAATGCGATGTGGGCGTGTTTCGTGATACACAAGTGTGGCCATTCACGCCTTAAATTTCAATTTCAGAAATTCGCTCTCAGTAAAAATTCAAAATCAGTGTAAAGGAGAAAGAGTGGTGTATTTTGATTGGTTCTCTCGGGACTAGAACGAAGAAGTACTAAGTCAGTGGTTACGTTGATTTCCATTCAATTTATTCATTCATTCTTGTGTGCATTATCTATTCGGTACATTCATATCTATGTATATATGTTATGTATACAGACAAAATTTGTATTTAAGTTTCCGGGATTAGTCAATATGTACATAAGATGTTGCCTATCGATGTATGAACTACACACCTACCCAAAAAGGCATCTGCCTTCTGCATACAATGCTGCGTCCTAATTGCCTACTGCTAAAAATACTAACTTTAAAGCAAGCTCTATATGCTTTTCAGTCAGGTTCTTAGCACGACATTATATATATCAGATTTAATATCGACAGAATCTAGTGGTAAAGTTGAAGTTTGTTAGAACGCAATCGGGCCCGACTTCCCGTTCGCTATCGAAAGCCAGCCCAGTGGGTTAATGTCTTTTCATTAAACGGCCAAGTTTTAATTAAATTTTTAACGACGCCTTAAAAATGAGACCCCGAGACAAAGTGCTGAATTTGAAGTAATATTAAAGATATTAAGCAGATTATAGCAGGATAAGAAAGGTAATATTCTTAATATTAGAAGTTATGATGATTGGGTTCGAAGCTTTCAAGGGTGGAAGCCAAAAACGATGATAATCCCGAGATATTCTTAATTAATGCATTTATTAAATACCTTTATGCAGTTACTAATTATGGTTAATAGGTACCTGGTGAAATCTAAACATCCCCCGTCTTCCTGGCCACTTCCCGGTTTTATAATAGTGCCGCGAGGGGTCTAAATAATTTGAATTGTTTCTCAGCTGCCAATCCAAAACACAATATCATCATAAAGCCTCATCCTAACTAAGCTGTCATTGCATCTAATGACAGCATAGGCGGTCTCCGTGGTTGAGTGATTACGATTCTTGGCTACGAATCAAATCCCGGCGTGAGCAAGTAAATTTTAATGATTTAAAATATTTGTATTGTTTTGTTGAAAATGCATTTATTTATTTTAAATAAATATTTTTTAAGTAAAATATTCCCGTGGGTACTTGGATTACCTTACTTTTCGGCTTTTCTGTTCCTATACTAAATAAAAAAAATTAAAATCCCGACAAACTATTTCTTTAGTAGTTTTATTAACGGGTGCTTGTCATTCAAAAGCTTATCATAAATTAAATTTACAGTTAATTCAACATAAAATAAAAACGTATGTAACAAAGTAAAATCTTTAAAACATGAGATTAAATCGTGTTATTTCACAATTAATTCAATTAACATAACATGTAGTACATTTGCGATATTCCACGTTCCAGAGTGGTAGACACTGTCAGTATTTCCCTGGTGATAGACCGCCATTCAGAATCGAAACGTTGCTTGAAATGACTTTAGTCATGTTTGGTGACCAGATCTGAAAAGCCATGTATTTCCCCACCTTCCTCCTCCCCATTTCCTTCCCTTTCTCAATTCCTGCAGCCTCACAACATACCCCAAATGGGGATGCCATAGTCTCACTGACTCCAGACGGTTGAGAGCAAAAATAAATTTAAAATGAGGCCACTCATAATAATTACATACAGTAGCTATGAACTCACTATTTTATCATCACGTATTGACAATATTTGGTTTGCCCGTGAATATTCTTATTTCTATCATTATTCAGTATTTTACATAGAACTTAAAGCCACCAAATTATCTTCAAATTTCGTCAAAACTAGTAAAATACATGTTTAAAATACAAATCAAAATCAACAAATAGAACTCGTAGATTCAGATATTCCGAATGCAGTGGTACCAACATAACAGTGTATTTGTTGAGATGATTTTTAATTCACTCTTAAACAATGATTTATCTATTTTACATAATATAATAAAACTTGTATATTCTGAATCGATGTTTGCTGATCCGTATGAATATGTATATATTTTTAAGACATAATATTTTTCATTGGAGTTCCTTAAAGTAAACATCACGCCATCAAGGCAAACAAACAAACAGGTAAACAGGATGAATGCCATCCAACTCTATTCCAGCACTTGCTTCATCCACTTCATCATTCCTATATTATAATCTCATGCATACTTTTGTTTTTCAGACTTTCGTCATGGCTTAACTCAAGTATTTGAATTGCCTACTTACCAGCTTGATTGTGACACATGTTTCTGAGGCATCCTCGACGTCTTCTTCCATCCACTTTCTCATCATAAGTATATTCTTCTGGCACCCCTTCCTCCGTCTAATCGCTCTATACTTTCAACAACACCATAATCTAATCGAAGTGTTCAAAAATGGTAGAAAATATTTTTATAAACCAGTTGTAAATCTATTCATAAACGTCGAAAGAATAAGCTCTTTGATTATATATGGGAATATAACATCATAATGCGTAGGCTCTATTGAAGGCTGAACAGTTTATTGAAGTAACCACGTACAATCCCTAACCGCAAAACCCACAAAATGTTTCATTCTTATCCAAAAGAATGTTATGAATTGAACATTTCAAAAAATTCTTTCTTTGTCCTAAAAAGCCAAAAAAAACTTCCTTTCCTTAAAAATTCTTAATAAATCAGTGTGCGAATTCGTACAATGTTACATTCATCACCAAATCTTAAGTCGAATATTTAAAATATAATAAAAGTTTAACTTACTGCTTTACTATTAACTTGCTTTGTTCAGTCAATATTATAAGGTATTTTATTGAATTATTATTGTATTGCCGAAATTCTCGGTTTGCCAAAATCTTTATATCGATATATTGTGGGAATCTGTAACAAGACTAACGAGTAACAAACCCTGCAATAAAGCATGTTTCCTAGATCCCAGGGATGGGCAGTAAAATAAATCAAAAGAGGCAGAACACTATCGTTAAATCCATAACAGGCCCCATCGACTTGAAATAATAACCAATTTCCTTTGAAAAAACAGCTACAAAAATAATCCTTTTTCATCTCATCGAAGTGTCGCTGATTGGAGCACAATATTTCACTTAGGTTGTTAGGTCAGACAAACACTTGACGGGGGAGGAAAAAGAATAAAGTAAAAAAGGAAAAACACTCCTTTTTTAAGGGTCCTCCCGGTGTCCCGGTGGTGACAACTGCGAAACGTGGGTTGGCGGAGAGGCGAAGAAAGTCGGAAAATTAGGAAAGGTGAATACAATGTATAAGTGTCTCTAGGATCCAGTCGCCTCAGCAGATAGGTATCCTACAGACCTGGTCACGTGAGACCGCTTTGCCAGAAAGAGGGTTAAACTTTTCTTTTAAAAAAGGCACCCGTGAAAACCCTAGAGGATAAAATGTGAAGATGCCCAAATTTGGCAAGTGCCTACCTACAGACCTACAACTGGGTTGTTTCTTTACAACCAAAGTAGGTGGGCAGTCGTACGATTGATGCTTTGACTCGCAGGTCATCACTTGTATTAATAATAATAATGTTTTATTATCTTCTTTTTTTAATAACAAAATAACAAATAACCATATCCTCATTGGGATTTCCCGTGCTGAGGATTTCATTTACAAAATATGAAATTAAATTTGATTAAATTGATATGATTGCTCAAAAAAAAAATTGTAAGGTGAAATGTCTTAAGTGCAGTTGATCGGTTTCGGTGTTAGTCTGTATTTGTTGTTAATATATTTTCTATTTCAGATCTCCCTATGTAACGATCCAGTGTTTTATTTGATTTTTAAATTTATTATTGTTGTGATCTTTAAAGGAGAGTGAGATTTTGTTGTATAGTTTAGTACCGCAGTATAACAAGTTTTTTTATTCAAATGTTATGTTTGCCTTCCTCAAATTCCCTCACCAAATACAAGAACCTCGTTTTTTTATGGTGAGGAGCAGCTATGTTATGTTTTTGTTACACTATATTTAATCGTGATTTATTCATTTTCTTATTTGTAAAAAAAATATCATATTAAATAAAAATAATGTTTGTGTAGAGTACCAAACCGAATTTATGGGATGACTATTAGTTACATTGAGTTCGCTGACTTTGATACCCATCCATGTACGAGTATATCAAATAATTGGATTTTGGAATAACTTATTGAAGCTTATAAACCTCGTTGCAAATATATCTTAATCCTATTCTTATATTTCCGCGTATGCAAATATATTTTTTATTTATTTTCAAGACCCAACTGGAAAAAATTACCTTTAAAACATAATATTTTTAGCGATATACATACAATTTTTTCAACATGAAGAATTATGCCAGTTAATGGTAGAATAGAGGAAGAGAGCAGGAAACAAATAGCAAAAGAAGTATTGGTAAGGAGAAGGGAAGGGGAATAGAAGGGCACGACAGCGTCGTGTGTAATGGTCTACTCTCGTGTCCCAAAAATAATTGGATATGACTTTCCCTCGTTTATTTGCACCCTCAAAGGAATATTCCCTCCCCCTCCCCCTTTGAAATAGAACAAAACAAGATAGAAATAAAACAACGTTAAAATAAAAAATCTAAAAGAAAACTTTCAACGTAGAATTTTTTTCTAGAATGAATTTTCTATTTCGATGACTTTATGTTATTTAACTCGTGATGACATAAAGCTGGTGTTTTAATATTTTTTTAAACAATGGATTACACATTGGCTTATATTTAATATTCAGATCAAATGATCTCTTCATTTACTTTTTTTATTTTATTTGTGTTCCTCACCTATTAATAACTTAACGTGTTTACCTTCAAACTAGTTTTTGTTAATGGAAAAAATCGAAGGCAGGGTAAAGATTGTTAACATAAATAACGATAGCGTAAGTACGGAGGCAAGCAAGAAGCAGGAAACGAAAAGTAGTTACAGTAGAGTGCGAGATTCAAGTAGCAGCGGGAAACGGGAAGCAAGAAGCAGCATGAAACAAAACTCAATAAAAAAGTAAGTGGGAACCAGGAGACAGGAAGCAGGAAACACACCGGGAGTGAATATTGTGAAGCAGTGGTAAACGGGACGGAAAAGGGCAAAGGGAAACTGGAAACGTGTAGCTGAAAGCGGTAATCAAGAAGCATAACACAACGGGAAGCTGGAAACGAAAAACAAGAAGCAGCGGGAAGCAACAATCTACATAGAAAACTGGAAGCGGGAAAGATAAAGCGAGTAGCTGGAAGTAAGAAGAAGCTGGAAGAAAAAGAAAAACGATCACCAACGCTCAGTCAAATCCTTGATTCCTATACATCCTTAACGCTAATATTGGCTTATAAGGTTGCCATGTATACCGGTCAATTAAATTCCAATCTCCTTCCCATCCACAGAGCACGTGTTCCAAACCTTAACAAATCAGTGCCCCCTGGTGTACCGGTCGCACCGGGATAGGAGTGCTCCAGGCTGGGGTGGTACAATCGTATCGTATCGTATTGACAAAATACGGTCTGAAATCATTGGAATACATTGCCTATACCAGCTATAACAATTTCCCTGAGGAATTGAGACAAGTGTGCGCTTCGGACAAACCTCTAAATGATGTTCTGAAATCTTATTTTTTAAATTTCTTTATGGAAAACCACGTATCATAGGTACCAACTGTGTTCTGATAGTCGTCCTTTTAAACGTTATTATATATATCTATTTTATCTGAATATTTTGACACTGTACATTTATTTATGTTATATTCCTGTTATTTATATATGCACACTTATTTAATATTTTCACATACATATTTGTCTTGAAAACTCTGTAAAACTTTATATTATGTAATAATAATTAACACTCCCATAATGAGTACAATTGATACCTCATTGGAGTGCAACATCGTTGTATGTCTTATTCAAAATAAAAATAACACAATCTCCACACACAAGTGGGTCTATGCTGGGCACGTAGCACGACTTACAGGCCGTTAGATTTTATTGCATCTTTGGATAAGAAAAAGAAACAGAAGTCGCCCACAGATGAAATTAACTAATTCCTTAAAAATAACACAGGTAAGCCTATGAAGGAGAAGTTATATTGAACGAATTTCCTATACATTATTTCAGTACACATTTCTATTGTCAGGTCGAACTTTCACCTTGACCCATTCTACCAAAAACACTTCATTGATTTGGCTTCTGTTGCAATGTAAATCAATTGTAAATTTTTTTTTAAATTCTGCGGTAAACGAATATAAATTCAAATGACGTTTTTAAACCTATAAAATTATGTAGCAAAACTAAAACATTGAAGCAAAACTAATCAACACTTGTACCACATTTTACACATCCTCGTGAACACCTCAACCCAGGTTCTCCTAGAGAGGTGGTCATGACACATATTTTTTAAAAAATTACATGAATACATTATTTTTTATTTTTTTTATATGAATACCGCACAAGAGTACCAACTGCTCCCAACCGTCTGGAGACAATTGGGGAGTGTTGTGAGGCTGAAGGTATTGGGGAGGGGAACAAGAAGGGGAAGAGGAAGGTGGGGAAATACCTGGGCTATTTAGATCTGGTCACCAAACATGGCTAAAAGCCATTTCAAGCAACGTTTCAATTCTGAATGGTGGTCTTTCACCAGGGCGATACTGAGAGTATCTTCCACTCTGGAACGTGCGCAAATATACGATATATTATTTTTAAATGAATTATTTGTGAAATAACATAATTCAATCAAATAAAATTTACTTATGAAACTGCATAAATTAATTATATGAAATTTACATGCGCACGCCTGGATTTGAACCCACGACCTTCGGATTCGTAGTCGAGAGCCTAACCCCTCGACCAAGAAGGCCGTCATATAACACTCCATTCTCAGTATCACCTCTTCAAACCTACCTTACACTCCACATTATAAAGCATCATACAAAGCACCTTTATTATACTTTAAAAAATATATATATATTATGAATATAAAATATATATATATATATATATATATATATATATATATTATTTATATCTATCTATTATGCAGTACAAATTTATATTATATACACATTTCTGTCTGTTCTCGATTTTCTCGAAAATTACTCAACCGGTTTCACTGAAACACAGTTTGTTCGTATTAGTGCCGGGAAGGTTTAGGGAGTAGTTTGAATGAAATCCGATATGTGAAACTGTTGCTATAACATTTTAAAATTAGTTTGAAAACATTGAACCGCCATGTTGTATTGAGGTTAGCCCTTAGATATACCGCTCTGGTTAGCCACAGATTTACATATTAAAAAAAGAAGGTTTGTTTGGGTAGAATATTTTCAAAATGGAAAACACAAGTTGGGACCTATTTAAGATGTTTTTTTTTATTTAAATATATTTAAAAAAAATAAATGTTTGTATAATAATAACATGTTTTTTATTATCTTATAAAATACAAATAATGATATCCTCTCTGGGATTTCCCGTGCTGAGGATTTCATTTACAAAATATTAAATTACATTATATTAAATTGATGTGCTTGATGAAAAAAATAAAATAATTCTAAGGTGAGGTGTTTTAAGTGCAGTTGAGTGGTTTCGGTATTGTATTTGGTGTAAATATATTTTCCATTTCAGTAACGTATCCAGTGTTTTATTTGATTTCAAAATTTATCATGGCTGTGTTGATTTTTGAAGGATAGTGGGAATTTGTTGTAGAGTTTACTACCTCAGTATAAGAAGTTTTTTTCTCTTAAGTTTGGAATGAAATAATTTTTTTAAATTGTTTCTTTGCTTAGAGATAGTAATAGTAATATAATAAATTCACAACTTCGTAACTTTATTCCAAAACGAATAATACCGATAATACTGACACTACATCCAGATGTTTTTTTTAGATCAGTCATCATTCCAAGTAGAGATAGGAATAGTCAGTTGATTTTAGATTGAATCGCTTCGGTTTGCCTCAACGCCGCGTGAATGTGTGTACTAGTATAATATATTATAATGAATGATAAATGATGACTTGACAACCAATAAATAAAGATGAATTCTTCGGTAATCAATCAAAAGGATACAAGGTCGGATTACTTTAATATTATGAGTCGGGATAGTGGATGATAATAAATTTAAATTTGGATTAAACTACACCATGCATTATTGCAGTTCGATTCAGCGCTCGGATCACTTTGCCGAGTAGTTTCAAGGTGGGACAGCTATTATCATCAGCAGGTAGCATAGTAGAAATGTTGATCTTGTTTTGTAATTATGGCTTAGCTTAATCAATCTATTTTTTCAGCGTTCAACGGATGGTTGCTCTATAGTTCTGACGTATGACGTAATTAAAAAACCTTATTGTTAACCCTTTTCTAGACCTAGCCGAAACTTTTTTTTTAATTTGAAGTCCGTAAATATTACGTTTACGTTTTACATGAATCTCTATATATAAAAATGAATGATTGTCTGTCTGTCTGTCCTCGATTTTCTCGAAAATTACTAGACTGGTTTCGCTGAAAATAGAGCAATTTGTTCTTATTAGTGCCGGGAAGGTTTGGACAGTTGTTTGAACGACATATAATATGTAAACCTGTTGCTATAACGTTTTAAAATTGGTGTGAGACACATTGAACCCGCCGTGTTTTATTTAGGTTAGCCCATAGATATTTCACTCTGGCTAGCCACAGATTACATATTCAAAAGAAGAAGGTCTGTGTAGGTAGAATATTTAAAAAATGGAAAACACAAGTAGGTACCTTCTTAAGAACTTTATTATTTAGATATATTTTGAAAAAATAAATATTGGGAATGAAAGAAAATTTTTAAATTGTTTCTTTGTTCAGAGATAGTAATAGTCGTCACAAGGCATTACTTTCGCTGTCAAATCAATCATGGCATCCAAACGATAAGCAAGAATTCAAAAGTTCATAACTTTATTATTAAAAAAAAAAATCCCGACCAAGGCCGAGTACTCATCGGCTAGTATTTAATATGAGAGATTATTTGAAGGAGCGTGCGTAAGGTGAAAGAAACGAAATAATTAATTATTTCTTCTTAATTAACTATTTACTTATATACCACCATTTTCGTGTAAAGGTCGCCCACGAAGATATTTTTGGCTGACATACTTTGCCATTGAATACCATTCTACATTTTCTCTCGACGACCTAACTCAAAGACATAAATACTAAATATTCAAACACTTTACTTATAGAGTAATGTAAAATTTACCTGCCTAGCCGACCCACAATCGACTTGAACATCCCCAACGTTACGCTTCCATCGGAACCGGGAACAAGTGAAGGCAAGGACGGCACATTGATCTGCCCATTCCGGAATATCGAATTCCCAATTCCGTGACAAGATAATCATCATAAATTATTTGGATGTATGCATAGGTTATTGAATCGATTTAAAAAAGGCAACGGCGAATGTAATATTCAATAGGACTGTAGGTATTTTTGTTCAAATTGAAATATCGGCCACGATAGCAGTAATGGTGAACGCTTGTTTTATGGTTTATGACCATCAGGTCACGGGTTCGATGCCGGGTGATGGTTATGCTCATGAACCTACATATTATTATTATTCATAGAATGTATATATTGAAGTCCGGGTATTGGTAATTCTGTTGTTGTGGGTTATTTTGCAAATATTGGAATAAGTCCGCATTTGTTTTGACAGCATGGGTAATAAGTAGAAGAGGATTACCTCTGGAAATGTTACATGGTCAGATTTCCCAGAAAACTCTGAGTGATAAATACATAACAGCCTTTCAATATGATTAGCTCGTGGTACCTAAGAGAAACCTCATTTTTCCCGCTGCATAGTTCGTATATAATTATTTTAAATAATACAAGTAAATACAAAATAACTTATACAAGCGCACACCAGATACTAAGTTTAGTGGGCGTGTCAGGCCCTAAGCCTGGAATAAACTGCCATACATCTAAGATTGATTAAAGACTCCACAGAATTCAGAACAAAACTCTATACTCATCTCTTCGGACAGTCATATCCACGAATGGTTCAGTTACATACATAATTAACATAGCGAAGCTAGCCGTTAGTACCTACCTAAAGTAATTAACAGAAAAATTGAAACTTTTCGTAGTCCGCGACATTGTAAATAATTATAAATATTTGTAACTGTAAATAATTATTATCGAAAATATCAAATAAAATAAAAAGTTTCAAATAAATACCTACTCTTCTTTTGCCAATAATCTTCTAATAAACATAATATAAATGACAAATAGGATTTAAACAGTAACTGCAATATCACGCAATGTGCAGTGTTTTATAATATTGGGTCCTGTGCGTGCAAAATCATATCATCTCAATTTCGTAATTTAACGTTTTAATCTGGAGTGACCTAACAGGTAAGTATATTTCTGTATCTTTTTGTACATAATAAGATAAGCCCTAGCAACTAGTATTTGTACAGCGCCCTTGAGGTGATTTTTCACAAAAAACGGCGCTATACAAGTCATCCAAGTATTATTATTATTACATACGTCATCATCAAATCATATGAGAGTGAAAATAAGAGTTAATTTCTATAGCCCAGTTTTGTGAAGGTTCACCTCAAGTGCGCTTTACACTAACTAACCCAAAATATATAATTGTAAAATAACAGATATACTACATGGTGTATCTGTTATTATGGTATATATATAATTAAATTGTGTAATTAAAACTATGGCATAAAATGCTCGTGAACAGCAGACTCACTTAAATGCACAATTTAGAATAAAATAGAGATATAAATAATCAAATGTTGAGTACAAATATCAAAAGAATAAGAAAATTTACACAAAATAACCTGAGCTAATATAATTATAAAATAATATATATTACATGCATGCAAATTAAAACCATAATTTAAAATATTCACAAGTAGTAGACTCACTTGGACGAACATTTTCGCCATTATAATATAACAATTTAGAAGCTAAGGGTGTAAATAATCATATATAAAGTAGGTACAAATAACAACAGAATATTATAAGACATTATGTACGGGACAAGATCTGTAAACTCTTGCCGCACGTTTTTAGAAGAAGAAGATCAGGCTGGCCACTTCGACGCTTCAGAGCAGGGTAGGAAGGAAGGGAAAGATGCCTTGAAAAAGGCAAACGATTTCTTGCAAGGAGGTGGTGAGGGCGAAGAGAAAGTCACGGTCGGTTTTCAGGCCGGGTGAAGATGCAGGCGAAGTAGGTAGAAGGCGTGTTGAATCCGTGAGAATACTCTGCATTTTAGAAATGCACTCGTCGTTCAAGTACTTCGGTGCGATACCGTGCGGCGAATCGGGCAGTTTGAACTCGTAAATATTTCGCGAGCTGCCGTAGACTCTGTCAACCTTGGATCGACTTGATCAAAAAATTAGGATGTCAATCACGACCTTCTGCTTGAATTGAGCCTATTGCAATCTTCACCTATTTTTTATTAAAGCAACCAAAATTATTACAAGGTTTGTCATGGGGGTCAAAGTAGGACAGGTAATACTTTGCCGTCAGATTACAAAAAATGCATTGTACAAACATAAAATAAGTAAGTTTACTCGATTACGCGGGCGCTAATGAACAGATCAGAAAAGATCGTTTATTTAGATCAGTCACCGCGGCCGCAGGAATCGCTTACAAAGACAGACAATTTTGGTAGAACAATAATTTTGAAAGGTTTTTTGTGGATCAGAGGGGCTCGACCAATGAGAGCCCGCCCTGTTTCGGGACCGTCGCCGGGAGCGACCGTAGGGGTGGCGGGGGTCGGAGAAATGTCCCGTTAGCACCCAGTAGCGTCTCGGGACGAAAACGAGGTTCAGGGGCGTAGAAAAAAGAAAACGATGACGTGCACTGTCATCATCACTTCTTCGAAAACCCCGGAACTACGCTTGTCGAAAGCCAATATGTACTGAAATGGGGCGTTTGCACAAATCCTCTTTTGTGCAAACATAACAAGATAGGGATGCGTATCTAGTCGCTTCTATCAGGTTAAAATTAAAGTCGGGCGTTGCACACTTAATTATTTGTGCAGACAAACAAACAAGACAGAGACGCGTATCTAGTCGCTTCTCTCTCTCTCTCTCGTTTGTGGTCAGGTCGTCTGTTATGAGCCTGACCAGTACTACATGCCAGCTCGATCGAGAACGTATCGAGTCGTCTCTCGTTCGAAACTGCACGAACTCAGTAGTTGATTTCGTATCTAGTCGTACCACCCACTGAGTTATGTACTAGTTGATGTTATGCAAATGGAGGGTATTACAAACTTTGATAGTCACGTCTGGTATATTCTCCCCTCGGTGCAGTAACGTCTGTGCCTAGCTGTGAAGACGTGTACTCCGGCGGTGACCTCGCCGGCCAGTCCCTCTGGGCCGTCGGAGGGCGGTCCTCATCGGCACCCTTGGGCTGGCGGGGGTCGGTGCGGGCGTCAAAGCTGGTACTGGTGGTGCAGCGGATGCGGGTGTCGCAGCGGATGCGGGTGTCGCAGCGGATGCGGGTGTCGCAGCGGATGCGGGTGTTGCAGCGGATGCGGGTGTCGCAGCGGATGCGGGTGTTGCAGCGGATGCGGGTGTCGCAGCGGATGCGGGTGTTGCAGCGGATGATGCGGGTGATGAAGCTGGTGCGAGCGTCGGTGCCGGGAGTATGACCGCGACTTTGACCGCTGGGCGCAGGTAGATGCCGGTGGCTGTTTGTATGCGGACAATTCTTACTTGTCCGTCAGCGGCGGGCTTAGCTTCGATTACACGTCCGCGTGGCCAGCTGTTTCGGGGTAGAGCGGGGTCCATGATGACCACCAAGTCGTGCTCTTTGATGGGGTCGGCCCGGTGGTGCCATTTCTGCCGGGCGGCCATGGTGGGGAGGTATTCACGAAGCCACCGCCTCCAGAACATGTCTGCTAGCTGTTGGCTTATGCGCCACTGGCGGCGGAGGCATACCTCCTCCTCCTTTTTGTCATATAGTGACAGGTGAGGGCGTTTTCCCGCTGACCCCATTAGAAAGTGGTTGGGGGTCAAGGGCTCCTCGTCTCTCGGATCAACCGAGACGTGGGTCAGGGGCCGGTTGTTGACCACGAACTCGGCTTCTGCAAGCGCCGTAAGAAGTGTCTCCTCTCTCGGGGCTCTTTCTTTCAGTGTAGCTCCTAGGGCTCGCTTCACTGAACGTACTAGCCTTTCCCAGGCTCCCCCCATATGGGGACTCAGAGGTGGGGTAAAGCGCCACTCGATACCCTGTATGGCTAGGGTATCCTGCATCCTTGCATCTTGGCTGAGCGACTCCACGGCATCTCGGATTTCATTGTTTGCTCCATGAAAGTTGGTACCGTTGTCGGAGTACATCACTGCTGGTTGTCCTCGGCGGGCCGCCATCCGTTGCAGGGCCATGATGGCCGAGTCAGCACTCAGCGACGCAGCCAGTTCTAGGTGTATGGCGCGAGTGGAGAGGCATGTAAATATGGCCCCGTAGCGCTTTTCTCGGCGTCTGCCAATCGTGACCTCCATAGGGCCAAAGTAGTCCAGTCCGCAGTGTGTGAACGGGCGGACATGGTGCGTCAGGCGAGCTTCTGGGAGCGCTCCCATAATGGGTGGGACGGGCTTGCTCTTCCGCATTCGGCACGTTGGGCAGTCGTGGGCGATCTTCCTGCTAGTGGTACGTAGCCGCAGTACGAAGAAGCTGCCCCGTACCTCTGCGATGGTCTTCTCGGTGCTCGGGTGGTCCGCCTTCTGGTGGTAGTGTCGGATCAGCAGCCGAGTATAAGGGTCATCGCCATCCAGGATGATCGGAGTCTTGGCTACGCTCGTGGCTCCGGTTACTGCTTGCAAACGGGAGCGCATCCGCATGACTCCGTCTGGGCCGAGGAAAGGCGTCAGGCTGTTTAGGCGGCTAGCGGCGGGCAGCGCCTGGCCGTGCTGTATGTTGTGAAGATCGGGGGTGAAGGCATTCTCTTGGGACCTGATCACCCATCTGCGTTCAGCCTCCTTGAGCTCCTCGGCCCGTAGCGGGCCTTCGGTAGGTCGGCCCGACCCCATCCGGCAACGCCTTATGAAGCGCAGTATCCATGCTGTGGCGCGGATGAGGCGGTACCATGAGGAAAACCTCTCGATAGCGGGCAGGGCCTCCCCGGCCGTGGATATGAGGCCGACATATTGGGGCCTAGTCTCCAGGATCGAGTCATCGGGCTTCGTGGTGAGGGCGCGCTCTTCGGGCCAGTCCTCGTCAGGTTTCGTGATGAAAGCAGGTCCGCAGAACCATTCTCCTTGCAGGGACAGGTCGGGTAGTGCCAAGTCTCGGGTGCCGATGTCAGCGGGGGTTTGTTTGGTTGGAACCCACCTCCAGTCAGCTATGTTGGTGAGTTCGTCGATCTCGCCCAACCGATTCGCCACAAAGGCGGAGTATGTCCGTGGGTCGGTGCGTAGCCAACACAGCACAGTGGTCGAGTCGGTCCAGAAGACGGTTCTGCATATTCGTGCCTGACTTTCAGATTTAATAGTCTTGGCCAGTCTAGCCGCCATGAGCGCGGCCTGCAGCTCGAGGCGGGGAATTGATAGCGGTTTGAGTGGCGCCACCTTGCACTTGCTTGCGATGAAGGTGGCTCGCGGCGCGCCTTGCACTTCCTCAACGAAGTAGGCGACGGCGCAGCAGGCTTGTTCGGACGCGTCACTGAAGAGGTGCAGTGTAACGTTGCTCAGCTTGTGTCGGAGTGACCGTCTCGGGATGGACACGCTGCTTTCCCTCAGCAGACTCATCCAGTCCCTCCATCGCTCGGCATGCTCAGGGGCGATGGGGTCGTCCCAGCTGATGCTCGAGCGCCACACGGCTTGCAGTAAAATCTTCGACCGAATAGTGAGGCAGGCGACGAAACCCACCGGGTCAAAGATTTTCATGATGATGGATAGGAGCTGCCTCTTCGTAGGCCGTGTGGCTTCTTGGGGGCTGACCGCGTCGAGAAAGGTGTAAAGAAATTGGTCAGTCGACGGGTCCCAGACCAGTCCCAGTACGCGCTCCGTCCCCGTGGTTCCGCTGTTGATCTGCACTGCGGCGGTTGCTCGTTCACCGGGGAGAATCTGTGCTATAGCGGCCGGGCTGTTGGAGGCCCAGTTGGTCAGGTTGAACCCTCCCTTTGCAAGGAGGGCCTTCACGCTCTGGACCAGTGCGGCAGCCTCGTGTACGTTATCCACGGCGTCCAAATAGTCGTCCATATAGAATTTGGAACGAACGGCTGCTGCGGCGGCGGGGTGCTCGGTTTCGTAGTGCCCGGCCACTCTGTCTCGCACGTACTGGGCACTGCTGGGGGAACATGTCGCCCCGAACATCATAGATGTCAACTGGTACGTCTCTGGGTCCCGTGTGCCAGGCGACCTCCAGAGGTACAGCTGGGAGGGTTGGTCCTCTCTCCTGATGTGGATGCGCAGAAACATCTCTTGTATATCTGCAGCGATGGCCACATTTCCCTCTCGGAAGCGAAGGAGGTTCCCCAGGAGTGAGGACAGCAAGTCAGGGCCGGTCATCAGCTGGTCATTCAGAGACGTCCCTCGGCATCGGCTGGCGGCATCAAAGACGATTCTGATTTTCCCCGGCTTGTTGGGATTTGTCACCGCGAAGTGAGGAAGGTACCACTTTCGCGGGGCAGGTAATGATGCCTCGTGGGTTGAAAGCTTCCTGGCGTAGCCTTTGGCGACAAGTTGTGACATCTTGTCGGCGTACGCGGCCGCCAGGGTGGGGTCCGCCGCCAGCTTCTTGTCGAGAGATTGTAGCCGCTTCAGTGCGCACTGCCGGTTGTCGGGTAGCACGGTTGTCGGGTAGCACGGTTGTCGGGTCTTTCCACAGGAGTCCGGTGTCCCACCTCCCGGTAGCGAGGGGGCGGGTGGTCTCTCCCATCATCGCTAGTGCTCTTGCGTCTTGTGCGTTGACCCGAGCTGCTGATGTAACGCCGAGGGAGTCGATGGCGAAGTTTGTCCTCACCAACTCCCTCAAGCGGGCGTCCGCGGCGGTCTCTGCTTGCAGGGCCAGAGTAGTGGCTGGGTCGTCAGCGCCAGGGTTTGTTCCCCCGTGAGCGATCCACCCTAAAGCGGTCCGCGACACTATTCGCGTAGTGTTGTCCTCACGGACCTCTCTTGATACAATCAGGTGGGCGTTGTCTTGCCCGATCAAGAGCTTCGGGGTGATGCGTCGTCCTGGCACTTGCTGCTCCGGCAGGTTCAGCTCGGCTATGGTGCTCGCGGTGATGGAGAAGGTCGTGTTCAACCCTGCGCCTCTGATGGTCAGCTTCACACGTCGGGAGCGGGCGTCGGAGGTGCACATGCCCTTCGCTCCGTGAAGCCGTACGGCACAGACCGGACCGCTTGCACCGGTCAACATCGCGATCTCGGCGTCTACAAGGGTTACGGTAGAGCCTTCATCTAACAGCGCGAACACTGACACTTCACTCCCTGCGGGCCCGCGAAGCACAACCGGCACAATTTTCAGCAGTACGCTATCGTCTGTATTTCGGCGTCATAAGTTTACTTCACCCACAACCGGCTCCGTTTTTCGCACTTCATGGAGCAACCGATGGTGGGGATGCCGGCACGCCCCCACCCCGCACCACACTTTCACTTTACACTCCCTCGAGTGGTGTCGACCGAGGCACTTTCGGCACAGGTTGCTTGCGCGCACGGTCTCCCAGCGGAGGGCGACAGATTTCCCGGCGAATACCGCACAATCCCGAATGGCGTGGAACTTATTGCACTGCGCACAATTGTCACTTCGCACTGTCGCCCTTTTCCCGGCTGAAGACCGGTGGGCAGAGTCGGTCGCAGCACGCTTCCTGGGTCCGGGCGTAGCCGCGCTCGTCGGGGGCGCGGCCGCCGCGTTCACTAACACTTGTTCGCGGCGCCCTCGATTCGGTCGAACCGGGTCGAGCATGCCGCTAATCGGGATCACTTTCGCGACGCTTCGCAGGAACATTGAGAGCTGCAGTAGTGTGGCCGGGGTGGATTGGCCTAGCTGGCGCAACTCGAGCAGCCAAGACATCCTCAGGGTGCAGGGCATCTTGGCGGTGACGTCGGCTAGTAGGGCGGGGTTGGTGAGGTAGCCCTCCGTCCTCAAGTCTCGCAGGGAGGCCACCAAGTTCTGGACCGTCCCAGAGAAGTCGGCGATCTCCTCGAGTGAAGCTTCCGCTGACAGGTGCGGCAGCTTCTTCACCTTATTTAGCATAAGGTTGGCGATGGATCCTGAGCCACCGTACCGCGTCTCGAGGGTGGCCAGGATCTCTGGGACCTGTTCGGGGTCCAGCAGGAGGGAGTAGACAGCCTCCCGGGCCCTGCCTTTCAGCGCGCGCTGCAGTCTGATGAGGTTCTCGCTGGGTGTCAGCCTGCAGGTGTTGGTCGACTGGTGGTACTGCGCTATCCAGGCAGGCCACTCGAGAGGGTCCCCGGAGAACGTGGGGAGGTCCTTGGCTGTAGATTGTCGAGCAATGAGGGCAGTCATCCGGACATCCTCCTCGACGGACGGGCGGGGGCTCTCTGGTACGCGTGTCGATCGGATCGCCTCGGCAATCATAGCGCCGATCCGTGCCACGGTAGGGTCCTCGCCCTGCTGGACCCACTCTCTGGTATGCCGGGCAGTCTCGTCGGCGGTAGGCTGCGGCGGGAACAGCGGCGAGTAGCTGGGATGCAGGCGCCCGATGTTGACGGGCTGGGACCCCGCGTGCAACTGCGAGGTAGACGGCTCTGCATAGGGCTGCGCGTAGAGTGGGCAGGCTCGTGGCTCGGCGTACGGCAGCGGCTCGGCATACGGCAGTGGCTCGGCGTAGCGTCCGGCCGGCGCTGCGGGGCAAGGGAGCACAGCGGGGCCGTACGCTGCAGCGGGGAGGGGGTGCCCCTCAGCCGGGGCTCGCACAGCACGTGCCTCTGCGTCGGTCATCTGTAGTCGCACTGGCTCGGGGAGTGGCTGCACAGCTGCGGGTCCGTCCTGCTTGGCGGGCTGCATGGCCGACAATAGCGCGGCAAGCTGCTTGGCGTGCTGCTCCCTCAAGGCGCGCATCTCCCGTTGTAGCTGCCTCACGGTGTCCTCTGTGGTGGAGGAGTTGTTCCCAGCATCGGAGGACTGCGCAGTGGTGGGTGTGGGCGCAGCGCAGCGCCGAGCGCAGTGCAGCGCCGAGCGCAGTGCCGAGCGCAGCGCCGAGCGCCGGTCCGAGCGCAGGTCCGAGCGCAGGTCCGAGCGCAGGTCCGAGCGCAGGTCCGAGCGCAGGTCCGAGCGCAGCGTCCGAGCGCAGGTCCGAGCGCAGGTCCGAGCGCAGGGGCGGGCGCAGGAGGGGGTGGGGCAGCGGCAGACGGCCCGGCGGCAAGCCACGTGGCGGCAGGCCACGCGGCGGCAGGCGGCGCGGCGGCGATCGCAGCGGCGGGCGCGGCGGCGAGCACAGCAGCGGGCACAGCGGCGGGCACAGCGGTGGACTCGGGCTGAGACTCCGAGCTCGAGGCCCCTCGACGGCTGCGACGTGCAGGCATCTCGGCACGTACAAGGCACGAAGACGTACAGACGTCGCTTGTAGTCGAGAAGGCGTGCAGACGTCACTGAAGGCGAGAAGGCGAGAAGGCGTGCAGACGTCACTGAAGGCGAGAAGGCGTGCAGACGTCACTGAAGGCGAGAAGGCGTGCAGACGTCACTGAAGGCGTGAAGGCGAGACGTCACTGAAGGCGTGAAGGCGAGAAGACGTCACTAGTAGTCGTGAAGGCGTGAAGTAGATCCTGGCTCAAGAAGGACCATGTACGGGACAAGATCTGTAAACTCTTGCCGCACGTTTTTAGAAGAAGAAGATCAGGCTGGCCACTTCGACGCTTCAGAGCAGGGTAGGAAGGAAGGGGAAGATGCCTTGAAAAAGGCAAACGATTTCTTGCAAGGAGGTGGTGAGGGTGAAGAGAAAGTCACGGTCGGTTTTCAGGCCGGGTGAAGATGCAGGCGAAGTAGGTAGAAGGCGTGTTGAATCCGTGAGAATACTCTGCATTTTAGAAATGCACTCGTCGTTCAAGTACTTCGGTGCGATACCGTGCGGCGAATCGGGCAGTTTGAACTCGTAAATATTTCGCGAGCTGCCGTAGACTCTGTCAACCTTGGATCGACTTGATCAAAAAATTAGGATGTCAATCACGACCTTCTGCTTGAATTGAGCCTATTGCAATCTTCACCTATTTTTTATTAAAGCAACCAAAATTATTACAAGGTATGTCATGGGGGTCAAAGTAGGACAGGTAATACTTTGCCGTCAGATTACAAAAAAATGCATTGTACAAACATAAAATAAGTAAGTTTACTCGATTACGCGGGCGCTAATGAACAGATCAGAAAAGATCGTTTATTTAGATCAGTCACCGCGGCCGCAGGAATCGCTCACAAAGACAGACAATTTTGGTAGAACAATAATTTTGAAAGGTTTTTTGTGGATCAGAGGGGCTCGACCAATGAGAGCCCGCTCTGTTTCGGGACCGTCGCCGGG
Source organism: Halesus radiatus (assembly GCA_022606495.2). Taxonomy (NCBI): domain Eukaryota; kingdom Metazoa; phylum Arthropoda; class Insecta; order Trichoptera; family Limnephilidae; genus Halesus; species Halesus radiatus. The sequence continues at coordinate 76,018 of JAHDVE020000399.1, forward strand.
AGCGACCGTAGGGGTGGCGGGGGTCGGAGAAATGTCCCGTTAGCACCCAGTAGCGTCTCGGGACGAAAACGAGGTTCAGGGGCGTAGGAAAAAGAAAACGATGACGTGCACTGTCATCATCACTTCTTCGAAAACCCCGGAACTACGCTTGTCGAAAGCCAATATGTACTGAAATGGGGCGTTTGCACAAATCCTCTTTTTGTGCAAACATAACAAGATAGGGATGCGTATCTAGTCGCTTCTATCAGGTTAAAATTAAAGTCGGGCGTTGCACAATTAATTATTTGTGCAGACAAACAAACAAGACAGAGACGCGTATCTAGTCGCCTCTCTCTCTCTCTCTCGTTTGTGGTCAGGTCGTCTGTTATGAGCCTGACCAGTACTACATGCCAGCTCGATCGAGAACGTATCGAGTCGTCTCTCGTTCGAAACTGCACGAACTCAGTAGTTGATTTCGTATCTAGTCGTACCACCCACTGAGTTATGTACTGGTTGATGTTATGCAAATGGAGGGTATTACAAACTTTGATAGTCACGTCTGGTATACATTATATACATGGTTTTACACTGGATACTAGGGGCATTGAATAACAAGGAGGTGAAAACCGCAACTAAATAAGCTACCGAGGATCAAATGAAAAAATGGCCTGAAATTCTATTTTTATGTACATGTATTATTTTGGATAGGATTGAACAATTTGGGTTTTAAGACCCGTTTGAAATCTGTTTTTTAAATAATAAACGTTTTTGCAAGTTTTTCAGTCATAATCGAGACCATGGTTGCAAAAGGTAAAATCTTCTAATCTCCGCTAGCTTCCGCGAGTTAATACACGATGGCCAGAAGGTATTTAAGACGAAGTTATGATCTCATGAGTAGAAACGAGGACATAATCGCAGCAATGGAACAGAACTTGCGGCAAACGGAATTCCGCCGTCACTTGAAAAATTCCGTTGTAAATACAATATGGAAAAAAACATTAACAGTAGCATGCCTCGGGTAATTACCGTGTAACATAAAGACACAAAAATATATTGACGTTTAAACAAAAAATGGCGGCTGTGACAAAGGAAAGCTTTGAAAGATGGCTCCTTTGTTGGGCTCTCGGCACGTCGAAATAAAAACGTCAAATCCTAGCGAAGCCTTGAAATATCCAGTAATAATTTAGGTAATTCCTTGTTTTATGGCTTAAATGTTGTGTATTCTAACTGCCGCGATATGCTCCTGTTTCTCGCTACGCAAAATAAAGGAAGGACCATTTTATATGGCTGTCCTCAAATTCGGACTTTCAAAGGCTTTGGGTAAAGTTGGTAGCCGCTAGCGGAAAGCTTAAAACTACAGGGTGGTAAAACTTTACAGGGATAATTCGGGAAACATGTAGAAGCCGATGGGTCCAATAAAATCAGAACCGACTTGTAAAATTACCAGCAGATACGTAAATAATTAATACGGAAATTTGTAAATATTTGGTGTTAATATTTGGGGAATTATGAAAAGTGGCCTTTAGTAAATTTACAACTCTCCTTGAATTTAGTTCCTTATCCCTACCATTGTTATGGTTGCTTTATCGTTTGGGATTCTTTGAAGAAAGCAGTAGTAGGAATTAGGTATTTTGAAAAACCCAACAAGCAATCGAGTAATAATGGCAATAAGGTTTGTTGCTACCGTCAACAAACATTTCTGTTAGAAATATTACGATAGATAAATTGATTAGGTAAAAAAAAATATTGTTTTTGGACGTCAACAGTAGCATAATCAATAACAAATTATTATTACCAAGCTATTTCCTTTTAGGGTGGGCAGAGAAGGTGGACAGCCACACAATTTATTGTGTATTTGCCCACTCCTTGCATCATTCAATTTCAATACATCGTTTCATATAATCTGAAGAAATTGATTCCGTTGATCATGTTATTACTCGAGGAGTACCCAAATTCATCTCTCGTCCCCTTGCGCCACAATATTCTCATGACAATCCTTTCTCCATCCATCCACTCTTTATGTTGAAACTATAATTTAATTTAGAGGCATAATTTTCGACTGTAAATTAAACTTTATATCTCACATAAACGCAATTAAAATAATAATAAAAGGAAATGAAAATGCTCGGCTTCATTATTCAAAATTCCAGGGAATTTAGGAATATTTCAACCTTGAAAACTTTGTATACATCTTTAGTTCAATGTCAAGTTGAATATAACTCCTCGATCCGGTCAACATAAATTCCTAAGACACATTAATTATAAACTCGGTATTCCCATTGAAAGCATTAACTATAATTACTTGATGAAAGAACTACATTTACTAAATCTCTCAGATCGAAGAATTATTTCCGACTTGATATTTATGTTCAAAATTCTAAATGGTAGTATAGACAGCCCTGATTTAATTAACCTCATTCAATTTCATATACCTACGAGAGCAACTCGTTCCAAAATCCTATTTAAATGTAACAACACCAGGACTAAGCATTACAAACACTCGCTAGTACCTAGATTACATGAAGTTAGTAATAGATACGCAGATGTAGCGGACCTATTTAACTGCACGAAGGTAATTACAAAAAGGCTATACTATCATATATTTTCAATCAATATTATTTACAATAAGTTTACTATATGTTTTATGTGTACGCATATCTTTTACTTTTATATCCTTCAAGAACTTTCATTTTTTATATACTCTCTGATGTCATTGTACGATCTAATACCACATTTAATAGATAATTTTTTAAATTATTTGTGCTATATTCTTATGCTTATGGTTAACTGTGACATGTAATTATTGTTTATGGTATATATATATATTGATATTAAATACTCTATAGTGAAAGCAAAATTCTAAGTTGACATAATTCGAACATTAGTATTCCTTCACACCTCCTTATACTTTATTTTTCACGTTGAGTTCTACAACTAAATGGAATTGTGGAAAGTGATACGAGTCACAAAGATTCCTTTTTTATGCTCATATGTCGAATGACAGCCGATTATTTTGTGTCTTCCTGATTTCAAATCGCATTCATCATTCAGTCAGCCATCAGTTTTTACGAACCAGAAACCAGATAACCTCAAATGTGTGTTTTACTTTGCACGCGGTAGTTAAATGGACTATACGCGAATAGTACGTCCGCATCCATACCTAGCCACAGTATTGGACGAGTATTGATTGAATTTTTTGCAACATCACAGTTTATCCCCAAGGCGAAACCACATTTTATTTTACGGGGGAAATATTTTACATTCGGAGAGGAAGACGATGGAGCCCATATAGCCCGCATTTTACGACCGAGATGTGTAGGCTTGAGAAAAATAAAACTGAGACCGCAAATTATTCATCTCACGTTTCTCTGCCAAACATTTGTACGTACCACTAGCTACAACAATACGACGTCACTCACGTCTTTCAGTAGGAACAATAAAAAACCGCAGGATGAAAGGCGCCGAAATTTTACTTAATTTTTTGAGGTTTCGCATTAAAACTTGGACTGAATTCCGTAACCCCCCGACCGCAAGGCAAATTGAAATTTCTGTATCTTTCGAAATATCCTTGCTCCTTTTGTTGGCAACTTTGTACCAGATACACTAACCAAACATCTCGCCCGCTGGGTCGAGCGGAGAGGATGGAACACACCGGTCAGTAGCTGAGTTGTCATCGCGTCGTGAGTTCAATTCCTCGGCTGGCTTAGTCCCCCATCACGACACAAGAAACATCTTGTGATGATAGTAAGAGACTTTGAAATATCATCAGATTATTGGAAACCCGGGAATGTTTGTCTTCTTACGCGTACATAATTATTATTAAATTCATGAAGTTCAACAAGTTTAAATTATTAACAGTTATTTTGTATAAACCACTATTTAATAAATAAATATCAACATGTTTCAAAACCAATGGTTCTCTAGTCAGGATGCAAAATATAGTAAATAATAATAACACAAGCATAGACAAATTATAAAAATAGACAAAAATTAGCAATAGGGGATGAGATAAGGTAAATAATTGAGTATTGATGTATAAATCTCTATATATAAAAATGAATGATTGGCTGTCTTTCTGTTTGTCTGTTGTCGACCGGTTTCGCTGAAAATAGCACGGTTTGTTCTTATTAGTGCCGGGAAGGTTTGAAGAGTAGTTTGAACCCGCCATGTTGTATTGAGGTTAGCCCATAGATATACCACTCTGGTTAGCCACAAATTAATTATTCAAAACAAGATTTGTTTGGGTAGAATATTTTCAAAATGGAAAACACAAGTAGGTACCTACCGAAGAAATTTATTATTTAGATATATCTTGAAAAATAAATGTTTAGAATGAAATAAAATTTTCAAATGAATGTTTCTTTATTTCATTGTTTAGAGTCGTAATAGTCATCGCAGGGCATTACTTTCGCTGTCAAGTAAATTATGGCACCCAACTTATAAAATAAATTTATTAAAAAAAAAACCGAGCCAGATCGGGTGCACATCAGCTAGTAATCATATAAAATTAACTAAATTATCTTAAAATACGAATTATTATATTTATATTAGAAAACAAAATAGAAACAAAATAAAAATAGTTGTTTTAAACATAGTGATTTTTACTTAATTAAAAAAGTTTTTTACGAGTTTATTCATAGTAGCAAATCAAGGGAGGAAAAAAACTAACAATTAAGTAGAGAGAATGGAACGCCATGCAATGGCCATCCAACTGTCTACGCCTTGCTTTAGACACATTGCATCAAAGTACTCTTCAATTATTCTTAGATAAATGATTCACTCGATCATGTCGTGTCTTTCTGGAGCGTCCCTGACTCTTCCTCCGATCTGCTTTTGAATCATATTATATTCACCTGGCGATCATTTCTTGGCCCATTTTCTGTCCGTGTCGAAACCATCAGTGTCCCTCTCCATTACGTTAACACGGGACTTGCATTTTTTTCGAATCCTCTCGTTCGTAATTCTTTCACACGTGATTTTATCCATTTTTACGGCACACAGGTACTTTCAGTTCTGCCCGCTGAGAGCTTTGTCGTGACCACAGCACAAATAATGCATATATATGACCTAACACGTAAGGGGAATCCAAAATAGGGGCATAGGGTCGTGAGTTTTGCCGACAATTTAAGTAAAACAGCAACTAAGTAAAAAGGTTCGGCTTGTTTACAAAAGCCGAACACTTTGTTAGAGTATTTAGTTTGACCCTTTTTTAAATGTTTTGCAATTTGCTTACCGCAGTCGAAATCACACAACGCAAACGTGGACGGCAGTGAACCAAAGGTGGTGCCAAAATAGGTATCACGTGACCTTTGCCTCCTGCCGTCGAAGTCGTACTTAGGGCAAGTCTATTAATACTGAAATAATAATAATAATAGTTGTATGATTTTATATGCCGGTTTTGTGAAAAATCACCTCAAGGGCGCTGTACAAATATTACTTCATATTCTCTAACTAATTATGTACAAACTGATAAAGAAAAACATACCTGGCAGGTCGCTTTAACAGTGTCATTAGAAAATTTAAGCTTATATGATTTTTACAGTTGCTATTTTATCCTCCTTTTCTACTGATGTTACATTTATTAGAAGATTAGTGGCATAAGAAGAGTTGGTATTTATTTGAAATATTAATAATTTTCAGGACTAGAGTAGATATTAACAATTTTTTACACATTTACTCACTTACATTGTTGTGGGCTGTGGACGCATTCGCACACAGGTGTGTTAATTTTTTTACTTATACGTGTTATGTACTATGTCCTAAAGTGTAAAGATTATAAAAGAATACTTAAAAAGCAAATCACTCCTTTTAAATGATTTCATAATCATAGAAATTTCATTTTGCTGGAAAAATGTCTTGCTTTATTTTCTTCCTTTGCTAATGCACGGTGAATACCAGCAATTTCCTATTAACTAACCACAGTTCCAGTGAGGTTATATTCATTAATATTACAAGAAATTTCTTTGACTTTTTTCCAAGAGTGAAATTATTCTACGTAATACCTAATTTAACATATTCTATCTGTTATAGCGTCATCTTTCTAACGTATGTTTTCTTCCCCCTTTCTTCTAGATACTTATTCTCAGTATACCACTCAGTTCACCCTGGTGAAAAACGTAATTAATAATAATATTTGGATGATTTGTATAGCGCCGTTTTTTTGTGAAAAATCCCCTCAAGGCCGCTGTACAGATGGTTTTTTTGAAAAATTGCATTCACCGGTTCATCGATCTGTAATACCAATCTATATGTACATTGCATTTGACCCATGAATTTGATGCCGCGTTAAAATATACAAGTTCTTAATTTTATATGGAGGCAGATAATATTATATAGGACCATACTTACCTAGCAGGTCACTGGAAATAGCATCATTCAGAATCGAAACGTTGCTTGAAACGGTTTTAGCTGGGTTTGGTGATCAGATCACCAATAGCTGGGTACTTCCTTACCTTACTCCCCCCCCCCCCCCCCCACTACCTTCAACGTCACAAACATACCCCTTTAAGCGTGTCATAGTATCACTGGCTCCAGACGGTTGCGAGGCAGCTGGGACTCTTGTGCGGTAGGTACTCACCTCAAAAATGGCGCTATAATAATGAAACCTGTTTTCAATATGCAATCAGGCAACCTACCTGAATATTTATTTTCTCTTTAAAGGTTTATTTATCTGTGAGAAATAGTTAGGATGCAGGCGAATTGTACAGTTTTTTTTTTTAATATTCATATTGTTTTGTTGATTAATATACCAGACGTGACTATCAAAGTTTGTAATACCCTCCATTTGCATAACATCAACTAGTACATAACTCAGTGGGTGGTACGACTAGATACGAAATCAACTACTGAGTTCGTGCAGTTTCGAACGAGAGACGACTCGATACGTTCTCGATCGAGCTGGCATGTAGTACTGGTCAGGCTCATAACAGACGACCTGACCACAAACGAGAGAGAGAGAGAGAAGCGACTAGATACGCGTCTCTGTCTTGTTTGTTTGTCTGCACAAATAATTAATTGTGCAACGCCCGACTTTAATTTTAACCTGATAGAAGCGACTAGATACGCATCCCTATCTTGTTATGTTTGCACAAAAAGAGGATTTGTGCAAACGCCCCATTTCAGTACATATTGGCTTTCGACAAGCGTAGTTCCGGGGTTTCGAAGAAGTGATGATGACAGTGCACGTCATCGTTTTCTTTTTCCTACGCCCCTGAACCTCGTTTTCGTCCCGAGACGCTACTGGGTGCTAACGGGACATTTCTCCGACCCCCGCCACCCTACGGTCGCTCCCGGCGACGGTCCCGAAACAGAGCGGGCTCTCATTGGTCGAGCCCCTCTGATCCACAAAAAACCTTTCAAAATTATTGTTCTACCAAAATTGTCTGTCTTTGTAAGCGATTCCTGCGGCCGCGGTGACTGATCTAAATAAACGATCTTTTCTGATCTGTTCATTAGCGCCCGCGTAATCGAGTAAACTTACTTATTTTATGTTTGTACAATGCATTTTTTGTAATCTGACGGCAAAGTATTACCTGTCCTACTTTGACCCCCATGACATACCTTGTAATAATTTTGGTTGCTTTAATAAAAAATAGGTGAAGATTGCAATAGGCTCAATTCAAGCAGAAGGTCGTGATTGACATCCTAATTTTTGATCAAGTCGATCCAAGGTTGACAGAGTCTACGGCAGCTCGCGAAATATTCACGAGTTCAAACTGCCCGATTCGCCGCACGGTATCGCACCGAAGTACTTGAACGACGAGTGCATTTCTAAAATTCAGAGTATTCTCACGGATTCAACACGCCTTCTACCTACTTCGCCTGCATCTTCACCCGGCCTGAAAACCGACCGTGACTTTCTCTTCGCCCTCACCACCTCCTTGCAAGAAATCGTTTGCCTTTTTCAAGGCATCTTCCCCTTCCTTCCTACCCTGCTCTGAAGCGTCGAAGTGGCCAGCCTGATCTTCTTCTTCTAAAAACGTGCGGCAAGAGTTTACAGATCTTGTCCCGTACAATTACTATATGTACATGTGTTGTCTCCATAAAATAAAATAAATAATCCAATCGATTTGGCCACTTCTTTTACATTTTTTTTATATATGACTGGCTGATGTGTACCCGGCATTGCTCGGGACATCATTTTTTTTGGAATAAAGTTATGAGGTTGTGAAATCTTGCTTGTCGTTAGGGTGCCATAATTGATTTGACAGTGAAAGTAATGCCTTGTAACGACTATGACTATCTCTAAACAAAAAACATTCATTTGAAAATTTTATTTCATTCCAAACATTATTTTTCTTTTCAAAATATATCTAAATAAAAAAGTCCTTAAGTAGGTACCTACTTGTGTTTTCAATTTTGAAAATATTCTACCCAAAAACCCTTCTTTTTTTAATATGTGATCTGTGGCTAACCAGATAATAATAATAATATTTGGATGATTTGTATAGCGCCCTTTTTTGTGAAAAATCACCTCAAGGGCGCTGTACAAATATTACTTCCTATTCTTTATGTACAGATACAGAAAAACATACTTACCTTGCAGGTAGGCAGGCGGAGTGGTATACCTATGGGCTAACTTCAATATTCCTCTTCAATGTCTCAATGTTTTTCTCACTATTTTTAAAACGTTATAGCAACAGTTTTACAAATTTTATTTCATTCAAACTACTCTCTAAACCTTCCCGTTACTAATAAGAACAAACTGTGCTATTTTCATGGAAATCAGTGCAGTAATTTTCGAGAAAATCGAGGACAGACAGACAGACTATTTATATAGATTGTCTGTTTCGTGTCTCAGATCACTGGGGCTAGTTCAGCCAATGTAATCGACAAGATTTTAAAAAATCCAACAATAAAAATGAAAGATTCCCCATAATTATAACTTAAGTTACTTATGGTTACTTGCTTAGTTTTAAAGTCGTGAATACAACCGATATACCATACTCGCACGTATTATTCACATTGCAATCTGTCAGCAATCGGCATTTTCGATCCCAGGCAATCGTAATAATAGCGCTTTCGATATAATCGCTACAAGGTACTCGTACACGTTACAATCTGAACTAACGCTATTTCTACTGTCTGTTAGTTGTCCCTTGGCTTTCCAGTGGCGTCCCTAAATAAGACCGCCAGCAGCCCGGGGCGCCCTGTAATAATTATATATGTCGCCATTGCTCGAAGTGGTGTACACACCGTGCACGCCCCTGGGACCACTGCGCCGATCTCAGAGATGGAACCGTTGATTTGAACGTTTTCTCTATATTGTATTCGTTCATTTTAGAAAATATGTATTCTTCCTTATTTTCTGTCTGCCATAAATAAATATTATGTGGTTTTTGTGTATTTATCAGTTGAACCCATATTGTGATAATAATTGGATAATTTGTATAGCACCGTTCCTGTGAAAAATCAGATCAAGTTGATCGTTAATATCTAGCTAATTTATAAACTACTACCTGATGTGTACCCGCCCGTGCTCGGGATTATTTCTTTTTTTGGAAAAAACTTATAAAGTTGTGAATGTTTGCTTGTCGTCTGGGTGCCATAATTGATTTGAGAGTGACAGTAATGCCTTGTGACAACTATTACTATCTCTAAATAAAGAAAAAATTTGAAGATTTTGTTTCTTTTTTTTAATATAACTAAATAATAAAGTTCTTAAGTAGGTACCTACTTGTGTTTTCCATTTTGAAAATATTCTACCCAAACAAACCTTCTTCTTTTGAATATGTAACCTGTAGCTTATCAGAGTAGTATATCTACGAACTAACCTCAATACAACATGGCGGGTTGAATGTTTTTCATACTAATTTTAAAATGTTGTAGCAACAATTTTGCATATTGGATATCATTAAAACTACCCTCTAAACCTTCCCGGCACTAATAAGAACAAACTCTGCTATTTTCAGCGAAACGGGTCTAGCAATTGTCTAGAAAATCGAGGACAGACAGACAAACATTCATTTTTTTTATATATAGAAGAGATTTATTATTGACATTAGTACTAACGTAAAACGTTTATTTAAAAATATATATGTACCTATTTTAAATAACATCAATCAGATTAACATTATTCGAAATATGTGATTGAAACTGGAAATCAAACTTTTTTATTCAAAACACCTGGAATCCTGGATACCTAATATAAACGTTGCTCTAAACCTTAATTATAATATCGTAGAGAAATTCTAGTATTTCATAATTTCTCCAAAAGATTGTCGTCATTATTAATAAACTAATTAAAAAATTACTTTTTATTCACCACTTTATTAATATACACAGATATCAACAAGTTTCGAAAGCGATGCTTTCTTCATCGGGAATATATAGAATACTAAAAAATAATAATTTCAAGTACAGATAAATAGTTTTTGACAAGTTTTAAACTTAACCAACGATCAGAGGTTTTAGGTGCATTCATTTGAAAAAAATATTTCTACTTTGATGGAATTCCATTATTTTTAGGCACTCTTTTTTATTGTAAACTAAATTATTGTTATTATTATTGTAACCAACGGAAAGTATTGCAATGTAACATTGAAAACTTCAGCTTTCTGAGGTCATTTTATAAATATTATCCAGTCCTAAAAATGAACAGTAAAATTATAAATATTTGAAATAAATACCAACTGTTCTTTTGCCACCAATCTTCTAATAAATATAATACCAATAGAAAGGAACCATAAAACAGCAACTGCAAGAATCATATCGTCTCTAAGATTAAATTTTCTATTAAAACTATGCTCATCTTCATTTCATGTGTTTCAAATAACTAAATAAATAAACATCTGAGGCGACTTGCCAGGTAACATATTTTTCTGAATCTGTACATAATTAGGTAGAGAATAGGAACTAATATTTGTGCAGCGCCCTTTAGATGATTTTTTTTACAAAAACGGAGCTATACAAATCATCCAATTATTATTATTATTAATTGATTCAAGCGTACACATGTACAATATTAATATTATGATTAGCAATTAGGATTTAAAAAAAAATCGATTTCCGATCATTAATCGGTTTATTATTAGATACCGTCATCGGCGCACTAGCACAGTACTTACATGCAGTGCGTGCATATTAAACTGAACTGGTTTGCATCATAAAGCCTGGTCGCGGCCCTGTCTTCCAGTTCCTCCAACTCAGCAGAAAGGTTCCAACCCTCTTATGTTACCGACGAGTACACCGACGCGAAAACTAAACCCTTTTGCGCGGTGACTCGACTTCTGAACAGAAGTTTGATGATCTGGTTGAAGGTGTGATCCAGGCACTTCGAGCTACCGGGGAATTTAAAATCCACCGAGTAAAAACAGTAAGTGAATCGGTATGGTTTATAAAGGGCCCTGGAGAGATGGTCGATCCTTTTAGTGATGTGGCGGAACACGGAGCGAGGTCTGGAACTGGTTACATCCAGGAGCCGGTTCCGTTGAACCAGATGCGGCCATTATTAGTGTGCGGATACGATGGGCATGCATAACTATCAAACCGATTACTCCATTAGGTAGCTGCGCAGGTTGATAACGGAACGGCTCTTTGTCGCCTTGGCCATGTAAGAATTTCGAAGAACCAATAAACGAACAGGATATTTTATCCATAAAAAACTAATTATCCTACCGAAACTCGAGGGCTCTGGACTTAATTGGTTGGTTGCCTCAAAAATTTCGCGTGCTGCAGCCACACACGTACACGTTACTTTGGACTAACAACATTCAGGAATAATAATTAAATACTAATTCGCCAATTAGGCTCCGTGTTTTTACTGGAGTAATTATAAACAGCGGTTTTTTTAAAGTTTTAAATAAATCAAAATTTTAAAAGTTATTATTAAGTTTTTTTTTACGGTAACTCCACACAGGAGACCCTGAAGGAAATAATTTGCCTCAAGGCCTACATCATCTTTGGGGATGCTGTGTGGAGGGTAAAGTAAGTTTTGCTGGTGTTTTAGTTTTCTGTTATTGTGACGGCTGTTTCTGCGTTCAGATCCATTTTCATACTATGGTTAGACCACATTGAGACGATTTACATATGTGATTTTATTTACCCGTACACAATTTTTGTTTTCATGGTTTCGGAACGATCTATTAATATTTTCAATAAAATCCAATTTACTAAAAATAATTGGAAATCTGAGTAAATCGGGTCAAATATCATAAAAATTTAATCATTTTGTAAATGGCTTTAAGCGCCGAAACAGCTGTCATAATAATAAAAAAGAAAATACATACATAATTGTCTTCTTTTATTATATAAAGAAGAATATCCCGGGCGGGCGGTGTGTTTGTTTTGTATACAAATCTACAGTTTTATTCCGAGCTTGATGAAATTTTGCATACTTGACCTTCGAAACAAGAGGAAGGTCACTGTCTACATGAGATTTCGAAAAATCCACCCCTTTCCCCTTTCCCTCCCCTTAAAAAGGAAATTTTGTGCGTTCAATATAAGAAATTACTGGGTAGGTGTAGTGGTAGGGGTATCACGTCACAACCTCAAAACTTTACAACAAACCATTAATTACCTCGGGCAATGCCGGGCACTTCAGCTAGTTTAATAAATGTGATTTACTTTAATATTTTTAATTAAATGCAATTCGACGAAAAATAAAAATAACAATTAAAAATTTCATGATGTTTCCGTAATAACATTAAACACATTGACAACTAAACGTTTGCATTACATAAATGTCCTTCTAGTTTCCAGCCCCCACTATCAAACAAACCATGTGGACTTCTACTGTTTTATCTCAGTGTCTATTCCCTCTTATGGGAGAGAAATTATATCACATATCTCTACCGGAGTTAGACCACATTCCTGCAGTAATAACTCGACATCCCTTTATCATTTATCATTCCTGGTTTTAATTACTCTTGTGCGCCGCGTAACTTTTATGGTACCTACCAACTTAGCTCCCAGCTTTCAACATAAATCCAGGTTTAATTTATTATAATTAGTCTTTTTTTATATATCCATTTAATTAATTGGAAGTATTTTAAAGAATTGCTACTTGGTTTGTTCAGTAATTATTAATCTGTTTCATATTCGCATTCATATTTCACACACGATAACACATTTTTAAACTACATAACATTATGTCGGTATATTTATCGAATACGCACCTGTTACTATTAATTCTAATGCCATGTTAACAAGTATACCTTTTTAACATTAATTAGTTCATTTAATCGACGACATATATGTTAACACTTTGAAAGGAATCGACCTCGAAACCTCCGGATCCTAAGTTAATACAAGTTATGGTATACACGGTATGTCGATGTCCGTGAATCCGCATTCATAATAGGTACAAATAGTCTAATATAATCCATATACAACAATCATAAAATGAATACATTAAATATTGGCGTGACCTGTTTTGTTCTCGCTCATATTATGTTGAAACAAGAGTAACTAAATGTAGGTAGGCGCGGAAAGTAGTAATTTCATTCCGGTATTATTGTCAAAACAACGGAGAATCGCCATAAAGGTATACAAAATTGTGTAGGTTTTATTATCCTAGCTACTTAATAATGTACTAAATATTTAAACAAAATATTCCAGCACAGAACTAAGCATGAAAATATTCCGGAATATGTTGCCTTCGTGCAACACATTGTTTTCTAGAGAAATCTTTTCCTAGAAAAATACGTCAACTGGGTCAAAAAATATTTGGGTCATTAAAACTTTCATGTTATATTGCATGTCATATAGCAGGGGTGGCAGTGGTTCTACCTACCCTTGTTTTTACAAGTGCCCGGTTTACCGACAGCCCCTAATAAAATGGCTACCGCCCTTTGGCCATCCCCATTATATTTATTACGTTGCAGACTTTACTACTGAAATATGTCACCGGACCTTCACTAGACTGAGGAGTTATTATTGTGGAATAATGGGCCATGGGACGTGGAACTTACCTCCGAAAACACATGTCCACTGTTCAGTGGGACAGATTGGAATACCTTTTTGTAGAAACTATCCTAAAACTAAAAAATACCAAAGTAGATTATTTAGTTCAGTAACATGAGAAACATTAAACTATTTTAGTTCATTAATAATTTATTTTGTTCAAATATATATGTACATTGTCCTTATTACTATTACCATCTCATGGTTTGATTTACTTGACTGAATTTATATTACATTATTTGTGCTCTTTGGGAAAAGATCTTCACTGAATTAAAAACCGTAACCAAGGAAAGGAAAAGGGAAAAACATTTCGTTATAAACAATTTACTAAAGTTACTTTTTATATTTACTGGATAAAATATATTTAATATATTATTAAGTATTTGCTGCATCCTCTTCGGTCTGCATCCCTGAGTTTCGTCGTCGGCTCATAAAGCTGAGTGATACGTAGCTCAATCTTATCAATATTACTCAAAAATATTATCTTTTTTTAACACTCAATTTTAAACACTTTTTTCCTCATAACACCAACCAGTACCTACCAAACACATATACATAATCTCTTTATACTTATTTATTATACTTTTTTCTAGATATATTATATTACCATGTCAATACTAGCCTTTTTCCCTTCTGTTTTTGTATAATGCCACATAATGTGAACTAAACTTGTCAATTTGACTGTCCTAAAACGGGATTTGTTCCCAGTTGGGCAGTCAAATCTTTCTTACATTTTGTTGTTAAATAATGTGTGTTTCAAATAAATAAATATTAATAATATTATTATTGTACATATATCCGGTTATTTCTAATTATGAATATATTTGTCAAGATGGTAAAAAACCTGACAGCACTCTTCGAGATTTTTTTAATTGTCTTTGTTAATAAATTGAATTTAAGTTTTTAATGTGGTTTGCTTTGTTTTCAACAAAGTTTTATTAGTTTGGTGGGTGTGTTAATAATAATAATTGGGTGATTATAATACCGTTATAATGAAAAAGTCACCTCAAGGGCGCAAAGTTTCATCATTATGTTTTTTTGACAAAGAAACATGTTTGAGATAGTTCTGATGTTCAGGTCAAATAATGGAAGATGTGCCGCGCGGTGATTAAAAAAGCAATTAAAACGAGACGTTGCGAGAATATGTTGAAACGAGTAAAATGAAAAAAAAAACATTACACCTGATCCTGTCACGCCGCGGAATAAAAATATTTAAAATTTAATTAAACACCGTCCCCGCAATGATAAAGGACCCAACATTTTACAACACGGTCGTCCCTAAAAGACGAAACGTTTAAACCTTTTCGACGCACAAAAAAGCATTCTTCTCGCGACCACATCTCCGGGACGCGTACAAACGTTTGTCCGAAAGAAAACAAAAATGTTTGTAAGACAAGTTTCAAGTTTGAAGAAGCCGAGTGGAGATACTCGATGTCTCTCGAGTCGCCTCTCGAGAGGGTCACCGAACAAGTAGAAAGGAATTAATCAATCTGTCCACAAAGGAAGTAAGTGCCAGTGATGTGAGGGTGTTTGTGACGAGGTCGCGGAACCGGCCCGCTCCCCGCTCCCGCTCCGGTGCTCCGGAGGCGCGGGCCGCATTCTTCTTCTTCTCTGAGTTTGCGCCTGGAGGCAGGGCAATCAGTTCCTTTAATAACACTAAGCAAGCGGTGCCTATAATTTTAAGTCATATTTTTTGAAATCTCTTAACGTCCGCGAGACGCTGTATAATATGTTATAAAACACATACTCGTCTCTGTTCGTAAATGTACGTAAACACTAAACAGAGATATTAAATGATGCGTATCGAAAATCTGGATTGTGGTCGTTTCGTGTCGTCATGGCGCATTTGCTCTCACGAACAAACGACTCTCCGAAACTTCGTTTGGATGATGAAAAAACCACTCTTTTTAATATGCCGCACTAATTTTCAAAATTAAATCTAAGTACGTACAAACATCCAAGATCCAATCGGGGATTACGAGAAAACTAATAAAAAATAGCACCCAACGACAATTAATTCTACCTGAGGTCTATCGATAGGTGATAGCTTTGATTTTGAAAATTTACGATTATTATTCTGGATGCATTTACAAGTTACATCCATTAATTATTATTATGTACACAAATTATTAAAATTACGATATTTCCACGTATAAAAACCTTTTTGAAAACCAGTATCTAATCTTGCATTACGGAGACAAATAAATATATATACATAAGTTTGACATGTCAGTCAATTATAACAAGAAAACGTGTATTTTAATGTGTTACTTCAGTGCTCTAGTGACTACATACGAGTATTATCTTAAATTTGAAGCATTGTTTTAATTATTATTAATGTTGTACCTACTAACCTACCTACTTACTATCAGCCTTGATTTCTATTCCGTGAATTATAGCTTGCCGAACTTCGTAAATCTGCTGTACCTCCCTAAACGAATAAAATAATTACTTGTGATGGACTTCCATATAAATGCCCTTTTTTATTATACGCAAGTTAAACTCAGAAATTGGTCGACTGAGAATCAAACAATTTATTTTTTATAGCCTTGTTAAAGCAAAAGGTTATGATTTATAAAAATGATTTTGCGGCGTCATTATTAATAAAATTAATTTGGAGTATTTTGTTTACTCGTCCAAACCATCACGCCGTTTCACCGCAAGGGTAGGCAGAGAGGACGGACCCACGAACAACTTGATTTTGGAATACACTTCTCGCTTCACATTCACACAAGCATTTGATTCACTCGATCGTGCCATGTCTTTCTCGGGCCTCCCCGGCTTGTTCTTCCATTCACATTCGCGTCATATATTCTCCTTACACTCCTTTCTTCGCCCATTCGCTCTACGTGCCCAAACGATCTCCATATTGTTTACACCACTGTTTAATATATTAACATTTTAAAAATGGTTTAAAATTCGTTTTTGATATTTATTAGTTTTAATCGTAACAAAAAACCTAGGTAAATAAATGGTCTATGGTGAAAATGAAACCATGGTTACAATTTAAAATGTTGTGATTAAAATATTCCAACTGTCAAGATTCACATCAAAACCGTGATTTCAACAATTCCCCAATTTTTCCGACAGATATTTCCTCTTATTCGAACGAGAACTGGACATTGCTCAGTTCCCTCTCACCCTTTTAAATTCGCATGCAATCTCTCCAGAAATACCGTCTTTTTATCTAAAATTGCCTCTCCTCTGTTCATCACCTCATCTCTTCTAGGTCCGAACTCTACTCCAATATTACATATATTTTTATATATAAATTTATATTCCCCGAAGGATTACAACCACTTTTTTTAACTGCCGTTTATTATCTATGTCCATATTAGCATTATGTTGAAGATCTACTTCTTTCTGTTCGTTTATTCGTCTCTATTCTCAATGTGTGTATTGGAACATGTTGGTGTACCTTTCTGCTCGAATGGCCTGCACAGAGATTATATACGGGTGTGTTCAAAAGAAAAGGTGAATTTTGAATTTTCGCGGGCTGTGTACATTCGATTATCGTTTTTTTATGTTGGTACACATATGTTTATCATATGTTAGCATTATCAGCCATTTTGGATCAGTGGTTTGTTTTTGACAACTGGAAAGGTTAGTCACGTTTTGTTTTTACTTCGATTTTTTACTAAAACAAAATTTAATTAAAAATTAATAACGAAAATTAAAAATTCACCTTTTCTTTCGAACACACCTCGTACTTTAGTGGGAACCGTGTAAGCGTATTATTAAAGTGAACCGGCACATTATTTCCCATTACCGTCTGGTCACATATGATGTTAATGTTGACGATAATACGACGGCCATAATAATATAAGTTACACAGAGATAATGTGTACACAAAAAGATGCTTACATCTCCACCGAAACTGCCATAATAAAATTTAAATATCCATTCACGAGTACGTTATTGTTCAACAACACGGATGAAAAAAAATCTGGCACACATTCTGTTATGATGTTTTGGTCAATTATGTGAGAGATTCGGATCAAGTGCTGGCTACATTGGCTTGATAGCTAGATGGGCTGCAGTCGGTTAGGCTTGATTCCCAAAATTTACAGGATAGCCAAATTTAATATTTTAGTTTTTTCGTCCTTGCATACATTCATAATATTTATATTTACGATAAATCAGCTAGTGTGAGGTTTCAAAGAGACACGTGTGTTATTGAGACAAACGGATTTAGTCATTCTGTTGCAGGTGTTTAACTTAATTCCATGTATAGGACTGTGGTTTTGCAAAATGCTTCCGATTCTCACAGTCCTGTTATTGACAATGTAATGGAAACAAACTTTTTATTTTATTATCGAGACATTATTCTACGTGACGAAGTTAAATTGAGACACATATGTGCTATAAAGACAATAATATTTGGTCATTCTGTTGCAGGTGTATTTCCATATACAAGTGTGTTCTCTTGCAAATTCCTTCCGATTCCCATTAGTATTATTTATTTATGCACGCCCATTACAGACTTTTACGCGGACATTTAATAATAATATTGAAAAGGTACATATTATCAGATAACATTCATGTACCAAATATATCAACAACATTGAAGTATCTGTTCACCAGATGTTGAATTGGTCGTATAGTAGTATAATATTGCGGCACTGAAGTGGAATTGTCACATGAAATCGACAATACAACGCATATGGATTCCATAATTTATTATCAAAAACATATTTGTCTTCTTATTCATAATCTTATGTTATCTTTTGAATTAAAATGACGAAATTTCATCAAAAACGTGTCAGTTAGTATCTATTTTCTAATTAGTTTATGAATGTGCAGGAAGGTATTTTCGGTTTTGATCGCCCGATTGCGCACTCACACGGGTGGTTAATTGCGTTTTAGAATTTATAGATAGGAATATTTCCCATGTTAGCAAAATAGAGAATTTTCATATGATCGATGGAGCGTCAATAATTATTAGCAGCCGATATGAAAATAAATTAATTTTATTAATAATAGGTACTTTGTTTACACCACTGTTTTAATATTTAAATAAAACAGTATGCTTCTTATTAATTATATTAATAATTACGCCACAAAATAATTACACATTTATCGAAAAGATAAATTAATTTGCTTATGTTTCTTGGGTGGCACTCTCCATGGTAAATTCTACGACAATTTTATTCAAGGAAAGAAATTACAATATAATTTTTTTTTATGAATACTTTCTGCAATGATATAAGAAAAGATTATAATCGACGAGAATCGAACTCATGTCTTTATTTATAGAAAATCAATATTAAAACAGAGTTTCTTCCATAAAAGTCATGCGATAAGCACTGTTTATTTCCTTTTGTGGAAACCAGTCACTTTATGATTTGTCATATTAATGAAATAAAACAATTACTTTGTAACTCCGAAATTTATTTAATGCATCATCAGGGTACAAAATTAAACTTGAGTTAAACAGTTTAATTTTGTATCCTGATGATGATTGGTTGTAATAAATTAAATTAATTTCGTGGTTATAAACACGGTAATTGTTTTATTTCAAATGTGATTGATGAGGATCACTCATTGGGGTGAGTCCATCCATAGATAATTTGTTTTTACGATAAAAAACTGATACTTATTGCAAACACATATTTCATGAAAATCAGATGAGACTTCTCCAGCTAATGTTTGATTTCGTGAATCGAATCTCAGCCTTCTGGTCGGTAGCCCGAGCGTTCCGATTACTCTGCATTCTGCACAAATGTGCTTTCTTTTCCTTATATACTCGTATTTAGAATTTATTTGTTCTGAATTGTAATGTCTCCAGTAAGAATCACTAACCATCCTTAGTAAATGTACATGTATGTTTAACCCAAGATTGAACCTCCCTGGTCAAATAGTGACGAAAATATGTTTATATGTGTAGTTTTCTATGTTTTCAAAGTTGATATCCTGATCGACAACACATTACGGAACCAAAAAATTCAACATTTCTAAATAATATGCAGTTATTATTCACTTGTGTGATTGTGAGTTAATAAATTTACTTTGGTATTTTTTGTTTCTGATAGTATTGTCAATGCTTTGGGATCTTTCAACAAATACATATGTAGTTGTGTCTACATTGGTCGTGTTGTTTACCTTAGTATGTATAGATTGTATAGTAATAAAAATGAAATAGTATGGAGTAATTTTGCAAATTGCGCACAACTTTATTCAGGTATAAATATTTAATTCACGGTAATAATATAGATCGTTCGTGTCCTATGTACATTTTTACAACAGTCTTTAATGAATTTATTCATTTTAGTATATAAAAATCTGCGGTTCATCTCCGCGTTAAAACTATTAGGTAAGTTTTGGTAAATGACTTAAAAACTTAAAGCGAGCTTTATACATTATTCACATTTATACAGTTCAATTCATAAAAATAATATCTAAGCGATTAATTAACACGAAATGTACAAGTCTAGTAGCTAAGAGGCTGGCGTTTAACAGTTCATCTATCACTATCACTCACAGCTGCAGCCTACACCAGGTAAGCCTGCACCGGGGGGGCCCTCCACCCGCGGGAGCCCCGCTCCAGCGTCGAGTAGTCCGAGTCGATGGAGGAGTAGATGTGGTCAGAGTGAGGCCGGCCCAGAGCCCCCACACCGCCAGCGCCCCCTGCCCCAGCCGGGTAGGGCGGCGTGAAGGGCGGCTGGTAGGCGGGCGGCGGCCGATCGCGACCCTCCGGCTTGTCGGCCGGTGGGTGGTGGTGGTGGTTGTTGCCGTTGGGCACGGAGCCGTCCAGCGTGTAGGTATTGATGTTGCGGCGGTAGTTGTCCGCGGGCTTGCGCGGGCCCCGAGAGGCCCCCGGCATGGCGTAGCGCAGCCGCTCGCGGAACCTCTTCTCGCCCCAGCGCACCCGAGATCCCGTCTTCAGGTAGGGTCGCAGGTCGGGGTCCGACTCGGCCTCGGGGTTGATGTGACCCTCCTCAACCAGCACCAATTTGAACACTCGGCCTTTGAGGGCTTCGTGCAGTGCTTGGCGGAACTCGAACCGAGACCACTCGGTCTGCAGGAAAGTCCTCGTGAGCACCAAGATCACCCGCTTGGAAGCCTCAGCCGCCTCCAGCACCGGCCGTGCCGGGAGACAGGGGGAGGGGGGCAAGTCCCGATGGTGTAGACAGAGTTGAAACGGAGGCTCTCCGTTCTCTAGCTCGGCCGCGATGGAGCGGATCACGAACTCTTCGTCCTTCGGGCTGTAGCAGACATAACCGTCGTACAGCTTCTCTCGCTCCTCGTATCCTCCTGTGAAGCTAAAGAGTCGCACTCCATAGTGGGAGAAGAGCCACACTCGAATGGGATCTCTGAACACGAAGGCCAATACGAGGGCGAGCAGGATGAATAGGAAGCCGCACAGCGTGAGGACCATAGTGGGCAGATAGTCCGACACTAGCATATTGTCTATGACGGAGCCCCCGGCGTAATAGTCGCTGCACGCGGTGCCGTTAAGATCTAGTTCTCTCTTGTGGGGAGATTTGGACTCGTTATTCCAGCACCACACATCAGCCCCATCTATGATCTTTTGCGCGTTATCAACTACAAATGCGGTAAAGTCTTGCAAAAATTTACACCTGCAAGACCACCGATTGTTTCCGATCGACACTTGGGTCAGTTGAGTGTTCAAGTTGATCTGCCAGATGGGAAACACCGCAAGCCGATTTCCATCCAAGCGAATTATTTCTAGAGAATGCAGAGGCTGGAAGGTCATGTTCCCGATATGCTCGATCAGATTATTTTGTAGATATAGTTCTCGCAGATGACCGAGATTTTCAAACTCGTAGCCTTTCAATTCCATCAGACGATTGTCCTCAAGATGAAGAGATTGCAAAGCGTTCAATCCAGTAAATGTTCTATTTTGAATGTTTTCAACCCCACTTCCATTCACAAAAAGCACTCTCATATTTTTTCTACCTATAAACACATGATTTTGTAATTCTTTAAAGTCATTACCGTCTAAGTACACCTCCGTGGCGTCCATAGGAATCCTGTGGGGGATTTCTATCACCCGCTGCCCAGAGCAGTCCACCACGTTAGTGTTCCACGTCTGGTCGTGGTAGCACGAACAGTTCTGGGGGCACGTCATTTCACAGTCACAGGCGTCAAAGTCACAACAATGGCACAGCGCGAAACAGTGGGTCTCATATTTACACAAAAAGTCCGAGGATTTGACACTTGTGAGGGGCAAGTGGGTGGTACCACGGGAATGGGTCATTTTACACATGACATTTTCCAAGTCCATAACGCGAGGATGTTGACGCATATTGGTCATATTGTTGATGAGAGGGAGCCACTCCATGGAGCAGTCACAGTGGAAAGGATTTCCTCCAATATAAAACTCTGGTAGGGAACGGTTCTTGGGCACTGGCGACAGGCGCAAACTATTCAATTCTAAATGCACCAAGTCGTTAGCGTACATGTCTACTCGGGACAGATTAGTTTTGTCCAGGAAAGTGTTCACTTGAATATTATTGATAAAGTTGTTATTGATAAATAGAAGTTCTACACTGTTAGGTATCGCCATCGGTGATAACTCCACTATTCTGTTATGACTAACGTCCAATGTTTTAACACGAATTTCTTCTTGAATTTTATAATAATTTCCCAAGTGTTCGATGAAATTACCGTGAATGTCCAGCCACTTGAGATTACTAGGAATAAAAGCGTAATCAAACCAAACGAGATGATTTTCAGAAAGATTGAGCCACAGTAAACTTGCAAGCGTAGAAAAAACTCCGTTTATATCGGATATAAAGTTAGCATCCAGACGAATGGCTTCCAACTGGGTGTTTCTATCGAAAGTTCCTCTTTCTATGCTTTGGATTTTGTTTTTGGCCAAATTCAGTACTTGGAGGCTAGGCAAATCCCACAACATACCTTTTGTCAGATTTCCAATCTGATTATCGATAAGTCTGAGTCCTGTGAGTTGGCCCAAATTTTTAAATGAACCATTTTTGAACTCCGATATCTGATTTTCTCCAAGATCCAAAGTTTTCAAGAAAGCAAGTTCCCACAGAGCGTCCGGAACTTTCAACAACTGATTCGAACTCAAATCCAATTCTTTCAGATCGGAACAATTTCTAAATGCCATCGGGTCAATATTCACTAACAAATTATTATTCAGAGTCAATTTGCTCAACACATAGAGACCGTTGAATAAGTGCTGGTCGATCGTGTGTAATCTGTTTTCCGCTAAGTTCAGCGTGTGCAAGTTGTAAAGCGGCAGAAAAGCGTTATCTTCCACGTATCCGATGGAGTTATTGCGCAAATCCAGAATCTGGAGGAAAAACAAGTCTTTGAACGTTTTCCCGTCAATTCTCGTCAAAGCATTGTGCGAAAGATTCAATACAATCAGTCTTATCAATCCGACGAAAGTTCCATCGTCTATGTGATTACTGGAGAGCTGGTTACTGGACAGGTCAAGCACCAGCAACTGCTCCAGGCGATGGAATATTCCCTTGGCTAGTTCGTACAGCATGTTGTTATTCAGGTAGACTTCCCTCAGCTCTCTGGAGCTAGCGAAGATACCCTCGGGCAGGGACTGCAGCCTGTTATACGAGATGTTGAGGATCCTCAGAGAGATGAGGCCGTTGAGGGCTTCTCCCGAGATCTCGGAAATGTTGTTGTGCTGCAGAGACAGATGATGCAGGCGGCGCAGGTTGGCCAGGCCGGAGCCCTCGGGTAGCGCCTTGAGCAGGTTGTGGCTGAGGTCCAGCTCCTGCAGTGCGCCCCCGCAGCCGGCGCCCGCCCAGCCAAGGCGCTCGGCACTGCGCAATCTGTTGCGGGTCAGGTTGAGCGTATGCAAGTTGCCCAGCGGACAGAACACGTCCTCTGGCAGCGCGCGGATGTTGTTGTCGCCCATGTCCAGGTGCTGCAGCTCCCGCAGCCCGTTGAAGGTGCCGGCCACCACCTCGAGGCTCTTGGTGGGGCCCCAGTCAGAGTTGCGGGAGTGTATGGCGAGCTTCTTGAGCTCGCGCAGCCCCTCGAAAGAGTTACCGGGCAGGTGCAGCAGTTTGCACCCGTCCAGCGTGAGCTCGCCCAGCTGGGAGAAGCGCTGGAAGTAGTGCGCCCCGATAGAGCTCTCGAACAGGAGCACCCGATTACACAGCAGGGACAGACTGGAGCTGCCCTCGGAGGGCACGGGCTGCAGAGCCACCCCCTCGGGGTCCAAGGTCCGCAGACGACACAGCTGCGCGCCCTGCGAGCCTCGGCAGCCCTCCCGCTCGGGGGAAGAGCCGCGCGCCGCGCCCAGGCAAAGGGCCCCCAGGAGGCAAGCGACGATGGTTGCGGACCTCATGCTCGGACCGAGTGTCGCTGACGGTGACGATGTCGACAGATGAAAAAGAAAAGACAGCGGGAATCTCACCACCCGCTACATCACGCGGAGACAATCCGATAGTAAAACATTTGTAACACAACAGTTTGTAAAACTCCGTTCCTTGGCAGGGAACCACCGGTCATTCTCTCCATATCATTTCTGTAACTATTACTTCACAATCACATCGAGATTCAAAAATCATCGCGTAATCCACATAGATAAACGCACTTATTCAAACTTGTCACCTTTTCAACATTATAATTTATTGTCTTTAAAATGCGTGAGCAAACGTTAAACTATTTTCTATGCAAACGCGAACTTCACTAGTCTCATGTCACGAAAACAGAAATGTACGCGGACTGAATCTGAATCATACGTAGTGTAATATTCGATTGTAACACAAGTTCACTGTTACGTTAGAGCGCTCGTTCTGTAGCTCGGTAACGCAACCACCCTATTCGAGTTCTCCGTGTGGACTGGTTCGATGCGCGCGGCCGCTGCTCTCCGTCTCCCGTCTCCCCGACCAGTTCCCGCGATGGCCGCGCGGCGCCACCGGACGGCCGCGCCAATAGACAGAGACGACACTACTCCGCAAGAGCCTCCAAAAAGGAAAGAAAGAAAGAGCCGTAATACATTTTACCACTCGGATTAAATTAAAACGAACAAAGTTTCTCCAGAAGCGCTCCGCCGCATATGTCGGACGGGGGAGCGAGCGAGACGCGGCATTTAAAGCTGGACAGCTTTTTGTATAAGTTCATGTTATGTTGTTAGACGACCTATGCCTACGTAAAAAAGACAAAGTAAATTGAGTTACATGGAAAATCTGATATTATTTTTTTTCGTACAAAAAATATATTTTAGCACAGCAAGTTATTTGCATAAAGAATTATAAAATACAGTATAAAGTAAAGTATCAAAAGTATGCCAAATCAATAACTTATTCATCAGTATTTTTTTTTAATTAATCGTATTAGTTACGTACCAAAATAATTATTTTTAAAAACATTCTAACAAATTTAATGTACAGAAAATCTACCATGCTAAAATTTTAAAATGATACCTATGAGAATTTCCACTTAGTAAAAACGAATAGCAATCTCTTGAGTAATTTCAAATACTCTCAGGCCTATGAATAATGAATCATACAAAGGTAGGCACTTCTGAAACATTTGAACATTTTAAAAATATGTAGGTACTTAACAAAATTAATACAATATAAAGAACTTTTTTAAAGTATTTTTGATAAAACTTTAAGAAATATCTTTACAATAATAATATTTACCTTTTATTCGAGAAATTTTTTTCGCAAATTTTTAAAATATTTATGTTTTCAATATATATATACGTTTACTTAAATCAGACAGTGTGACATTCAATACAAACTTATACAATAGTACGTATAAATTTTAAAATGTATTTTTTTTTCTAATTTCTTCAAAAGATTAGGTATTCACTTTGTGGTGTCATTATTAATAAATTAATTAAAAAATTACTTCGTATTCACCACTTTATTAATATACACAGATATCTAAATGTTTCGCAAGCGATGCTTTCTTCATCAGGAATATATAGAAATGATAAAAATGTAAGAAAAAACAAATTATAAACATAAGCAAAAATTGATAAAATTTTTTTTTCTTAAATACTTTTGGATTATTGCTGGATTTCTTGAAAAAACATTATTTTCTATTTGTAGAACAATTATGATCACAATAATACTATTTAACTTGCAAAATATTTTTCTGACAACAATAATAATTCTATCAAATAAAATGATTCTGTGATAGAATTTTTGTAAATACGAAATCTTAAGTTCAGGTTACCTGCTAAAAGATCTTCCATTTCAAAACTTGTTAATAATCTAGTTGATAGTAACTTAGTGAGTAAGATCACATTATAGGTTAGACCCAGATGTACAAGAAATTGTTCTGGACAAGCATACACCTGAATAATGCGGGATGTAAGTCTATACCAAAAACGTCAAGATTGAACAATGAAATTAGTAAACATAACAACATTGACTTTTTTTTTCAAATTCCATAAATTCATTTAAAATCGTATTACAAAAAGTCATAGCTGATGATTGCTTTATTTCTTCATAATTAAAATGATTTTTTTAAACTTTTTTTGTGACAGTATTTTGCCTTCGACATTTTCATCTCCGTTTGTTTGGCCATCTTACTATCGTGTTGTTGAACGGACCGAGTTTCAGTGAGATAGGTAAATAAACATTGTTGTTTGTAACTAAATAATTCGTAAGCTTTATTGCGTACAACTTACGATTGTAAGTATATGGTATATTATGTAAATGTTTTCTTTGTGTTTCTAAATTTTTTTTAAATCTTTAGTTATTTCGGTTAAATAGCATACATCAAAAATACCCACCGAGCAGGTATTTGATGGTATTTATTTTTATTTATTTATTTACATTGGTAACATTTGTATTTGCAAAACATAGTAATTTATCATCATTTGAGGTACATGTAAGTTGAACTTGCATTATGTTTGCCTGGTCGATATTAATTCCTAACTAGACATATTGCCTCTTCTAAGGAAATAAATATGTGGTGGGTATCAAAATATCGATTTGTAAGGTGTCACATTATTTTTAATTTATTATTGAAGCTCTTTTCCGTGTCTTCCGAAATTGTACTAGAAAAAAATAACATGAAGAAATAGAAGAAAGAAAGAAAGAAAGAAAGAAAAAAAAAACAAACGAAAATTATGTACTATTCAAAAAATATATTTAAGTTAATTAATATTTTTTAACAGGTTTACCGACTCCGTTTTTCCCAGGTCAATAAGCCATTTGGTAATATTTTTACCGAAGGAGACAATTCGCAGTTTTTAACCTCGGGGGAGATTTTATTGTAGATTTTTGGTCCAAGATAGGTGTTTGTTTTTTGGTACATTGTGGCAGCACTCACTGGGATTATCAAATCATTTCTGGTTTGATACGTGTCTTCGATTTTACATATTCAATATTTTTCACGGTTTTACATATTCAATATTTTACATATTATATATTCAATATTTTTGTGTACATTTGAGATGACTTTTTTATGAAACTTTGTCGCACGTCCAGAGCATTAAAATCATTATAGAGCAATGCACTAGGATACCTGTTACATATGCATGTTTTGTTTCAATGTACCTATCGTACTTATATTATATCAATTCGAAGATATGGAAGGTAGGTACTTACACAAAATTATATAACACAACATGCAAAGATAAAATGTTTATCAAATAGGTTTGATAATTTATGTTTATGTGTGTGTGTTTTTTTTTAAATTACAAAATATAAACAAAAACATTACAAGGATGAATAATAATAAATTATTTCTAATTTTGAAACTGTCGATTCATGGTGTAATTCCATTTCAATCTAAAGTGTTATTTTTACCTTTGAAAATATAATTTTGAAAATAAATGTTCATAATTAATTTTTCCACTTGAGTAGATTTAAACCTGAAGAACGATTATTATTAGAAAATAATCTATAATTCACCTAGAATTGAGGACTTGGAAAGAAAAAACCGTTTCTTCTCGGAATATTATGAGATTCAAATTTATGTTTCATTAACACGTAATACCCGGAGGTTCAAAATAAAACACATTCGGCGATGGTGGGTCCAGATAGACCCGGCTGAAATGATGAAATTAAAATGCTTTTTTATGCATTTTTCGTTCATATCCTTACTTTTATATGATATTATGTAATTCCTCATAAACTCATAACATATCCCTTGTGTTTCTTGTATGAAGATAGATGTTTTAGAAATTAGTATTCCGTAAATGTTGCGGTTCTTCGATATGCAGCAGCGCGGGGATACCACGCGAGAGCAAAACCACGACTAAATCGGTCGCGTCTTGAGACAATCGCTGCCATAGGTCAGGAGAATGAGGAGGGCAGTGCGGGAGGGGGTATAAGGACTCGGCCCAGGAAGTCAGTGGAAGCGAACATTTTTGTTTGTATATTTATTAACATTTTCGGGAAATCGATGGTGTGTATTTACAAGTATATCATGTTTTATTTAAAATACCAGAAATAAAATCACTTATTTAATTCTTCCTTGTTGCTGTACCTCTAATAGAAAGATGTGTAAAAAGAAAATAAATTAAATTTATAGCCATATTATATGATGATTGCTTATGCAAATATTAGAAAATATTATAATATGGCGTTCTTATTTGAGTATTTAATTTTCTCACACATTTATTTGTCACAATTAAAACCATTGAATGACATACATTTTAGTTAAAAATACTAAAACCTTTATTTTTCAACAAAACAAATTTAAATGAACATTTTTCAATAAAAAATTAAAGGAATCCGGAATTTGACAAGTCGATCTGCAACGGATTCAATCAGATTTCCTACACTAACTGCATTATCACTTCCATTTTCACTTTCAGATATTTCCTCTAGTAATATGTCTTCCGGATCACTTTCAAATTCTGGATCCAATGCTTCGAATTCCAAGTCGCCATCATCACCGATCTCACTGTTAAGTAGCTTTTCAATCTCATTATCAGCTAAATAATGTTGCCTTGCCATTGCGTTAGTACGGTACGAAATAAAAAAAATTAAAACAAAGTTATAAAAATATAATCACAATACTAGAAATGTGCCCGAATGGTTGACAACATCTGCGTGTTAAGGACTGCGAGAGACAAAGACGGAAGGATAGAGCGAGAGATATACTGTTTCGTCGACTGCTCAAATTCAACTGAGAAGAGATGAAGTTTTTGCGTGTTTTTATACACAATTATTCTTATAACTTATTTAAAACGTGTCCGATTTTAATCATTTTTGAGTCGAGATGTGGGTAAATATTTGATAAAAGAATAGACAAGAGGAAATTAGCCTAAACGAAATATTTGCGGCAAAATCTTTTATTTAAAAAACACTGGGTCAAATCAGACCCATCACCGGAGTCGAGGTGTTAAAAGGTTCAAGAAAAAGTTTTCGTTTGAAATGTTTTTCTTTATTTCCTTATCGCTTTTGTAATCGAGTAATTTGAGTTTTTAAAGTTTTTTTTTTGAAATCTCAGAAATAAAATACGAGTAAATATATTTAATTATTTACATTACGTAAGTGATTAATAAAGGTAAGTATATCCGTAATATTTTTTTTTTCTTCAGAAATATGGAATATCATGAAAACAAAGCAAAAAATCAAAGTGAAAAATAACTAGACTTGCCAATATGAAAACTGTACTATAAAAAAATT
Organism: Halesus radiatus; assembly: GCA_022606495.2. Classification (NCBI taxonomy): domain Eukaryota; kingdom Metazoa; phylum Arthropoda; class Insecta; order Trichoptera; family Limnephilidae; genus Halesus; species Halesus radiatus. Next base: position 105,459 of record JAHDVE020000399.1, read on the forward strand.
ATACTAATTGAACTGATTTCAATTGAAGAACACGTTGTAAAATATCACCATCTCGTCACTATTGTTTTTGCAGTGTATCAAAGTGTAAAACTGCAACATAGCTGCACTTTTTTTTCTAAAATGCCGAACCTCGTTTTTGAGGTTATATCAAAAAAAGAATTAACTTTGCTGCACATAATTATATATATATATATTATATTCGTGGTAAACCACAACTAAGCATTAGTAATAAAATATGGACCCTTTTAGGAACTTTTACAAAAAGAATAAAAACAAAATATATAATTCATAAATGATGGGTTGTCGATTTGGCTATGAATATATATCATATTTAATTCATTCATAATACATTGAACAATAATTATAGGGCTTAAAGTCACCAAAATTAAGTTCAAATTTCGCAAAAACTAAAAAAAATGAAAATACAAAAAATTGATAAATAAAAAAATTACCATACAAATCCAAAACCAGAATACGCGCGGACGAAACCCGTGACGTCAGATGTCGAAAAAGCAATGGTATCAACATAACAGGACGTTTTGATGATTTTTTTTAATCACTTTTAAATGTCAATTTATAAATTATGTATAATAAAACTTACATATTTAGAATCGGCCTTTTCTCATCCATCCATTTTCTCATCGAATGATTTTATAACCAGAATTATGATCGAATTTCAAGAAATATTATTTCACTAATATAACACTAAAAAAATGTCCTTTTTACAAAGGTGTTTAGGCTTGGCGAAAGATGATTAAATTTCTCCCACTTTAATAATTTAATAATGATTAATGGAAATTATGAAAAACATTATTTGATATTTTCGTCGAAAGACTTTATGGTCGGTGAAAAATATTCTGAAACTAATATTAACGAAAGTGGTTTATAATGAAATTAACCCTAATAAGTTAATAATTTATAATATTCATTACGTTTTATTAATTTCTATAGCGCCTATTTTCTTGAAAAATCTTCTAAAGTTAATACGCCACTAGTAATCAGATACCCAACATAAGAAACATGAGAATTAAAATGGTAGGTACAGTCAGACATTTAATCATAGAAAAAATTGACAGTGCCGCAATCATTTAAAGGGTTTTAAATGGCAACACAAAGTTAACTGATAGGAAAATCAAAGAAAGTAAAAAAAACAATGATACTTTCCGAAATTAAATGATTCTACATCATATTCTAAGACAATTTAATGATTTTTTTTTAAATTATTTTACGGTGGCTATTGTATCTCTTTGTATTTCATTATTTTATTGTATTTCATGGAGGCTATCTATTTTATCTATGTACCTACAGTGATGTGTTTTGCACCTGTCTCACTATTGTAACTAACTAAATATGTAAAAGTACATATAGGGCGTATATAATATAATAAATATTAAAAAGATATGACACAAGAAAAATATAATTTGGGTTAGGGAAAAACACGTTTGAATTCTAGCCTAAATAATTAAGGGGGAGAGGGACGTCGGATGGGGATTATTTATTAATTTGAAATAATGATAATATTACTAAGCAATACGACAAAACATAATGTTTTAAACAGAAAAATATTTTATATTTTCATATGAAGCGGTAATTTGGTGATGTGACATTATAATTTATAAAATAAAACAATAACCTAATAAATAATAAAATAATAAAATAATAACTTTGTTTTATTTTATAAAAGAAAAATATTTATTACAGATTTTAAAAATTTACATATAATTAGAATTCATCAAAATCGAATGAGAAATATTACCTTTTTCTAACCGTCCTATCTGTTATATACACACACATGTATACGATTATTCATAAAAAATGTTTAATTAGGTTTACGTGCTAGTTTTTTTTGTACTCCTAATGATTTTGTATCACTATAAAAAAAATTTGGCGATCCATGCGTGTGTTGAATTGTCATGGAACCATTGCAGTTTATCCTCGACCATTACCACTCGACTTTATCAATGTTTACAATTGGCTTAAAATGATGTATATTTTGTTTTTAAATCAAGTGTTTTTAGTAAATAAATACGGTCTAGTATCATTTTGTAAACGAATTAAATATTTTTTATGCATTATGTTTTCCGGGAGTTCTTCATCCATGCACTTGCGCGTCATATATGTTCCTGACACACCACACTCTCAAGTGTAAAATTGAAGATGCATTAATCTATTATTAATAAATTAATATCAATTATACATATTTCGTGATATTTTCATATTTAAAAACTAACTAAGTACATTTAAATTATTTTTTTTAAAGAAAGACAAATATTCCCTGGTTACGAATAACCTGGCAATATTTGAAAATCTCCTACTACCATCACAGTAAGCGAAAGATGTTGCTTGTGTCGTAATGGAGGACTTAGCCAGCCGAGGAATTGAACTCACAACGCCTGGGTGAGAGCCAAACGCGCTGCCAATTCAGCCACTGACCAGTCATATTATTAATAGATTTTATGTTTCCAAAATGAAAAGCTTAATCGTTATTAATTTACTAGAAGTAGTCATAAACACAATAAAGCGACAAGAGATCACGTTCACACAGTCAAAACAAACTTTATAGTTATTTGTTAACACCAATTCTCAATAAGTTCGTTAACTTTTATTTAATTATATTTTACTTTAGTAACAACTTAACTAACGGAAATTACGAATGGTTAAAAAATATAATTTTACTTATTAAATTTAATTCTTTGAGAATGCCCCATATTGTGTTTTGAAAAGTGTACTACGGGCGACATCTGTTAATGACAAGAAAACGAGAACGGCGTATATAATAAAAAAATAAGGTTATACTTTTCATGTAAAATTCTACGAGTGACATCTTTGGTTCTTTCTTCCAACAGGAAGAACAAAGTTTAAATAGAAATAGGTTTGAAACTTCAATAAATTTCGTACATTGGTTCTCATTCGTGTAATTTTTGTAGAAATCCAACAGATGTCGTTCAAAACGCGTCGTTGTGCGTGTTTTTCTGTTCTCAATAATTCCAATCCGAAAAATATCCACAATTATTTTTATCTTGATAATTGGAAAATAAGACTATCGACATATATATTTTATGCAGCATGAAAGGACACTAATTAAAATGTTTTTATGAAAACATAAAAGTTACTCATGAATTTAAAGCGTAATATAATATCGTTCTTTGTTTTGTTCTTCTTTTGGTCACCTGCACAGATAAGTTTGATGTCTGTGCAATCAATGAAACTATTTTCACATAAGCACCGGAATAACATTTATAACAACTCTATTTCTTTATTTCCTAACCCTCATACATGACTTTAATAATAATAGTGAAAGTACCATGAATGACATCTGTGTTTTTTTTCCGACGACAGATTTTGAAAACTACTTTGATGAGCGTAAAATTGTAAGATTTCAATGGAAATTCAATACATCTGATGTCAACCCTGAGAAAATATAACATTTTTTTTCCAACGCGATAAACTTATTGCCAAAATAATTTTAAGAAATGTATATGATAGTTAGGTGACTTCCTCATTGGTCAATGGTCAGTAGGAAATCAACAATACCCGCGTGCAACAAAAATGTGGGTAATGTTGAGCGATGTCTCGCTATATTGGCTAAATGAACACACAGGTCTGCAGAAAATGTCAGTAATTATATTATTAACTCTAGGTAGTAAATTGTTGGTATTGAAGATTTCTGTTTTACCGTCCCGCCTGTAGTATCGTCGGTGAGCAGGGCCAGCCCTGAGCCAAACGGCGCCATGCGCATGCAGAATTTTATCGCTCTTACGGCCGTTCTTCACAACTTTTCGAATGATCAATCTGATTCACCGATCAGTCAAATGGTATTCGCTGTTTGTCTGCTTCCAAGCATTTTATATCCTAAAGTATCTATGGAGGATCCCGCCCACTATAAAATAGTGCCCGCCCACTTTCATACAAGATAAAATAGTAACCGCCCACTTTTAAGACAATTACAGCCTGGCAGAATATTCTTGAAAAATAATAAATTTGGAACTAAGCATGTCATTTCTATGGCAACACCAAGGTCTTTGACATTTCATTGTCATTTTAAAAAAGTACCATAACCTTAATGACATTACTATTCATCTAAGCATAATCTATTACTACTGTTTGCTTTAGTTATTTATCAATAGTTACAAATCATTTTAAATGAATAGACCAATAAGCAGTGGAACGTGGTAGATTATTTACTGTGTATTCCGGTGTTGTTTAACTGAATCTCACGCTAAGAAACTAAGACGCTAATAGTCTGACGTTTACAAACCAACTGCTGAAATGACTGGTAAGTTATAATGGTCTGTTGACAAATTTCGTCAATTTCGTATGTATTTAAATAATATTTTTGTGGATTTATGCCGATTTTTAAACAATTGCAATGTACATTCATATTTGAGGTTAGGGTTCATTTGACAGTTTATTGTGAACAAAAACGTCCAGAGGAATAACGACTCAAGTTCCCTTGAGGTTATTTTCCCACGAAAACGGCGCTATAGAAGTAATCCAATTATTATTATTATTATTATCAATTGTTTTTTTTTTAAATATAATTTAGATCGTTAATATTTTTTTTTGAGTTGGAAGCGGGAAAACGGAAGTGGGAAGCATGAAACATTGGGAAGCTGAAAATGAGAAGCAAGAAGAAAAGGCGAGAAGCGGCGAGAAGAAAAAACCAAAACATAAATGCAGGGAGCGGAAAGCTAGAAACTGAAACAAGAAGATGCGGGGAACAAAAACACTTTCGCTTAGTAACAATTTTTTTATTATTATAAATTTTTTTTTAATTACTGCAAATTATCAGAACTTTCATCAGTACCCCCTGGCGGGGCTCTCTTACTCGGTGCACAGTTACTTAGTCCCTCACTTATACTTTCTCTTAGTAACTAAATGTTTTTTTTTACTATAAATATTTTTAAAATTTCTACAAATTTTCAGAATGTTTATCAGTGCCCCCTGGACCCGAGAAGCAAGAAGAAGAAGCGAGAAGCGGCGAGAAGAAAAAAAACACAACATAAATGCAGGAAGCTCGTAACTGAAACAAGGAGAAGCGGGAAATAAAAACAAGCAGGAAGCAAGAAATTAAAACCAACGCTCAATCCATCCCTTTATTCCTATCATATCTATCCTACAATCCATATTGGCTCTAGGTTTCCGTGTATACCCGCCTAATTAAATTTTATCCTCCTTCTCATCTTAGAGCATGTGCCCCAAATTCTAGCTTAATCAGTGCCCCCTGGACGCTGGTGTTTTGGTGGGACTCTTTACTTAGTACACTCTTACTTACTCTTTCTTTAGTAAGATTTTTTGTTTTAATAAATATTTTTTTAATTACGTTAAATTACGTATTTATTTAATATTTTATTAATTCCATCTTTCTATTCACATAAATGAACACCATTTGTATAAAGTAAAAATATACATCTTCAATAACTGTAAATTTACTTTGTGGTATCATTTTAAATTAAATAATAAAAAAATATTTACTTGGACCATTATACCCCTGAGCAACATTAGTGTTGCCATTTGAAACCTTTTGAACGACTCCAGCACCATCAATTTTTGGCTACCTTTAAATATCCGACTGTAAGTGACATCAAAGTAAAAACTTTCAATGCAAAATTAACATAGCTGAGTTAATATTGTATTTATTATGAATACATAGCATTTGTTATAAAAACTACTTCATAAAACAATATTTTATATTTCACAAACGTCTGTGTTAAAAATGTGTTGAAAATAATCATAAAAAATGTTAAAAAAAATTATTCGTTTATTTTGATTAATTTTGTACGTCATAAATACTGTTTCAAATACTGGACTTTATTTTTTAATCTTTGCTCGAATTCTTTTTTAGATTTATGTTCATTATGGAGTAGGTAGGTATTGAAAGTTTTGTAGATGAAGATGACGCGACGTGACTTTTGATAATATCTTGATATTATATCGAAAGTTACAGTATAATATATACGGTAACTTACAGTTCGCGGTGCTTCTTGTAAACTAAATCAAATACTGAAATTATTTCGATTTTTTTATTCATACTTTAGCCTTCACGTCTGTCTTCAATGTTTACTAGAAAATAAAGTGTACTACTACTAAACTATTAAAAAATCAAATTCGTGAATATATTTTCTTTTTACAGGTGATAGTGATAAAAGTTTTGAGTCTTTAATTATCGATTTGATTTGTATCATTGAAAACAATTCAAATGTTTAATCTTTTTGTAAATCCATTGTTTTAATATGAGTGAGACGATGCATTTTAAAAAAATACTGAATTTAATGCGGGTGGGCTACAGCTGCGATCATAGAGGACCGAGGGTGCTGGCAGGCTACCTGCCGGTTACCGGACGGTTTTCTTCTGCCGGTGTTGATTTATATGGCAATATACGAAGTGTGGCAAGTCAGCACCGGCCGAAGAAAACCGGAGGTAATCTGCCGCTGCCGTAAGCCTTATTGAAATGGGGCAAGAAGTTTTGTTGTTATAAAAAATATTCTTCTATGATAATGCGGAATTGTCTTTGACTCATTTGACTGTCAATGTCAAAAAATGGAAATAGTCGTGCAAAAATTGTTTTGACAGATGAGATAGTGTTAGTCATCTGTTGCTCGTAACTCGTAATTATTCAAGTTTAGCCTGGTTTTATTTTGCTCCAACCATTTCGAAGATCTAAACCTTTATATTTCTCGTCGGTAAATACGTTTCATTTTCCACTAATGTTTATTTTTCGCAATTGCGATCGTAATTTTCAATTATTTCACGGCCTATTAATATTATTACTCATCGATCGATTATCAAATGTTATGAAATACATTATTAACCAAAAACATTATTGTTTTTTTGAGGCACACTTACTAGATACATCTTGATTATTTTGTTTTACAATGTTTGTTTTTTTTTCTAGTTTTGTATTATAATGGGACAAAGACTGGACGTGCAAAATAACGACAACATGCCGAAAGGAAGGGTGAAACAAGTATATAGAACGCCCGAGAAGATCAGGTTTAAACCTGAAGATGTATCTCCCAATAATGGCTATATCCTCGATAAAACATACGTCCCTGAAGAAATCCTTGTGTTAATCCTGAGTTATTTAGACAGTAAATCATTGGGAAAACTTCGCTTTGTCTGCAGAAAGTGGTGCGAGGTCATAAGGGATCAGGTCTGGAAGATGAAAGCAGAGCGACAGTTTGCCAAGAGGTTCAAAAACATCAAGAAACACAGAAAGTGGCCTTCCGAGGTGTACCAAGCTATCTGTTGGAAGGATCCATATGGGAGAAATTTGTTGAGAAACCATTCTGGGCGTCATAATTTTGAAAATTGGACCATTCATATGAACGGTATGTAAGACTTACAAATTTTTTTTCATTATGTGTTTTACCCCAATTTCAAAAACTCAGGATTTGGGATCTGGGTAAAACTTCAATCAGACCAATGCTAACATTAATCTACAAATCTTCATATTAACTCAAACTAAGCTTTTATATATATGTATATTCATGGCTATTTCTTTAAATCTTAGTTCTTATAGAACATCAAATTATTTTTAAATTATTAGTCGCAGAATGATATTATTAATGAAATCAAATGAAATGAGAGTGTTGTTCCGGTAAGACAAAGGATCTGGGTTCGAGTCCCGTTTGCCCCTTTACCTTTTTATTTTCCGTGTCTTTTTCTGTTTCTTATTTCATTGAGATTTGTTAATATTATCTTCAATGATTAAATATTACAATGGGGTTTATAAGCATTAATAAGTTATTGTAATAAATTGAATATTCATTCTAGTCTTACAGAAAAGTCAATAGATGTCCTATTGAGGTTTACAAGCTTCAATAAGTTATTCCAATAAATTGGATAGTATGTCATTTTCATTCATTTAGATTTCCTGCCATACCTAGAATAACTATCAAATTGTATACCCTGTTGTCAGGTCCCGGTAGCTTGTGACAGTAAATTATCTCACTCCTGGGGTTAAAAACATAAGAACCTTTTTTACTCCCCCTTTTCATGAATCTGTGTCCCCTTCATCACAGATACCAGCTATGTGCTCATATATATTCCATATTTCCGTTTGGAAGCGACGTCTAAATCAGAGTTTTCCAAACTTATTTGGCTCACCGTACCTTTTTCTGCCGTTTTGAAAATCAATAGGTTATAAAATACACTGCTTATCTTTCCTTGGCAAATAAAGTAAGTTTGAACTGTCAATGTGAATTCTCGTGAAGTTGTGGTGTCATCGATGAAAAATATTTTAACCGACCAAATTCTTTCAAGTGCCGTTTATTGCCCTCGCTGCCCCTTAAAATTCTACTGTTGCCACCGCCGCCCCCCAGGATCTCTCCGGAGTCCACAGGGGCAAGATATCGCCCACTTTGGGAATCACCAGTAGTCTATGAGTCTCCTTAACTATTTAAGAACCAGAAAAAGTATACATTTTCTAATAGCTTTTGTATCATGTTTCCTCATCAGGTGGGGACCGCTGGAAAGTGGAGAAACCTCCTATAGGAGTAGTTGAAGAAGAAAACAGTGAATTCAATCCAAAGTCTTGCTTCGCTACCTCGTACCAACAATGTGGCAAGGAACAGAAGATAGATCTGTATGCAGAGGGAATCTACCCCGATGTTCTGGATAATTACCAACCTTACATCAATATTTCTGAATGGTAAACATTTCTTCCATATTATCTTTTTTATAAGATTAAAATCCACACCTGACAAGGACTTTTAAAAATATTTTGTTTTAATTGGTAAGTATGTATGTATCATGTTTATTACACAATAATTACATTCAAATACTATGTAGCAATATGAAAGCAGATATCTTAAAAATAGATTTTGATTATTGTTTTTGTAGATTCCTTTCCTGTATGAAAACCAATATGATATTTATTGTGTTCGAGTTTAATTTGTAGAACTTCATATTAATTATAAGGTTTTAAATTTGATAATAACTATTATTATTCAATTCTCAAAACGGTTTACTCATAAAAAAGTTCTGCTAGGCAATTATTATTACGTATGACAGTTGTTTCATCTTCCGAATACATTATCAAACTGTGGTGGAGCCACTTACAGATGATATGTTTATATTATTTCTATATAGGTGCTTATAATGAAACTCATAAAATGTTTTCATTTTGATTACCAAAAAAAAGAAGAAAAACCACTATGAAAAGTCGTGATGTTCTTTTAATATTCAGTAGTTTACAACAGATCTTTTAATAAAACATTATTTATTAAAAAAATATATTATTAAAAGTTACAACGGTTTCTTAGGGGCACATCTGTGTTTGTCGAACTTCTCATTCAATCTCATTTTGTAACTCTTATCACTTCACTCAAAAAACCTCTTTTCGACAGATATATATATATAAATCCCAATTATTTATGTTCAGGTATTCGGCGAGATGGGACTGTGGCTCCCGTTATGAACTGACTGTTTCTCTCCTGGACTATGACAGCAGAGAGGTCAAGAAGTTCAAGTTTGAAGCTCGAATGACCAACTGGGCAGAGGGATGGAAAGAGGTTAAAAAACATCTACTTATTATAGTAAAGTGTACTTGAGATGAAATATCACTAAACTGCACTTTAGAAATATGGGGTTATAATTGTTACATATTTCAGTTTCACTGATCGATCTGCATAGTCGCTTTGAATCAGAAGGTTAAATTGAATTCCTGGCACAGCTAAGAAAACGTATAAATTTTTATTTTCATGTAAATATGGGCACTGCCAGTCTCAAAATTTGATGGACCTTGTGAAAATTGCTTTCAAGCTGCCATAGGAGCATTTATAAAAAACAAATTCTTGTCACTAGCAAAACAAAATTGTTATTAACAATACAATAGATACCTAAATAATATATTTAATGGTAATTATTATTAAGGTCGTATTCTTTTTGTAGTACAGTAGACGCTCTCTTAACCGGCGCCGCTTTAACCAGCCTCTTCTAGGAATGCCTCGCGCCCAAAATACACGCAGATAAGTAGCAACTTAAACGTCTGGTAGCGCAGCGACTGTGAGTCAGTCACTTTGCGTCTGCTCTGTGATTAGCATTGCATATTTTGCAGTGGTGTTTTAATGTTCTAAAGTGATTTAAAAAAAAAAAATGAGTGGAGTTAAGAGGAAGCGTGTTGTTGTGTCAATGGAGCAGAAGTTACAAGCTATCGAGTGACTTGAAAAGGGTGAATCGGTACAACGAATTAGTGAAGAACTAAATGTTGGAAAGAGTACGGTTAAAGACTGGCGCCAAAACAAAAAGCCATTAAAAAATTTTGCACGCAGATCGATTCTGAAAAATCTTTGTCTGTTAGGCAAACATTAAGGAAACTGCTCAATGAACAGGTAGACGATGCGTTGTGGCTTTGGTTCATGGAAGAGCGTCGTAAAGGAACACCGATAAGTGGTCCGATTTTAAAAGAAGAAGCTGTGATCCTACATGAAAAGTTTAATAGTGGGGGTCAGTTCGTAGCCAGTGACGGGTGGCTATATCGCTGGAAAAAACGCCACGGTGTTTATTTTCTAAGTGTGTGCGGTGAAAAACTCTCATCTAACTCACAAGCAGCAGATGAATGGAAAATCAAGCTCAAGGATTTGATTGAAAGAGACAGTTTGGTGCCGGAACAGGTCTACAATATGGACGAGACCGGATTTAATTTAAACGGTTGCCTACAAAAACATTTACTTGCAGCAATGAGAAGTCAGCTGCTGGGTTGAAAGTGAACAAGAAAAGGTTGACAGTAGCGGTTTGTTCTAATGCTTCAGGAACCCATAAACTTACCCTTCTCGTCATAGGAAAGCCAAAAAAACCTCGGGCCTTCAAAAACGTAAATGTGTCATCACTTCCGGTATGCTACAAGAATCAACGTTCAGCGTGGATGGATGCAAATATGTTCAAAGACTAGATCAAAGAAGAATTTGTTCCTAAGGTGGCAAAGCATTTGAAAAGCCTGAGACTACCAGTTAAGGCGGTTTTGGTGTTAGATAATGCGCCAACCCATCCTAAGGTATTGAGTGTGAAGCTGGAATAAAGTGTTTTTTTCTCCCACCACATGTGACAAGTATCATGCAACCGATGGACCGAGGGGTAATAGAGTGTCTTAAGAGACGCTATAGGAAAAAACTGCTTTCTGAAATCTTAGCCAAAATGGAGTTTGATGGAAAAAGCCTGATCGATGCTTTGAAAACAATTAACATAAAGAACGTAATTTTGATGGTTGCAGCATCATTTGATGAAATACCAAAATCTACATTTGTCAAATCGTGGAGGAAAGCATGGCCTGACATTGAAAAAGTTGTTGAATCAACTTTGGAGGACACTTCCTTGGAAAATGATGAACAAACAAACACAGAACTTAACCAGATGACATTGCAACTTTGCTAAAAGACTTCCAACAACAACTTCCCGAAATGAGTGATTTTCAACTTCAAGATGCTCAGGAATGGGTTCTTGACCCTCTTGAAAATGAAATGTTGAATGATGACGAGATAGTTCAGACTGTTATCAACGAAGTACTAGAGGAAGAGGAAGTCGACTGTGAGGAGTACGAAGAAGACAACACGGTTAGCCACAACGAAGGAAAAGAGGCTCTACAGGTGGCGGCGATGTACATTCAGCAACAGGATTCTACTGCAGTAGATGTAATGTTCATAAAAAAATGGCATGACTGCGCTTTTAAAAAGTCGATTCAATACAAGAAGCAGCAGAAAATAGCATTCCTGTACATATCATATTTTTCTTCCTTGCGAAGGTGTTTTTTTAAATGTGTTTTTCACTACCTTCTCATTAACCGGCTTTTTCGTTATCCTGTCCTTGAGTCGGTCCCGTCAAGGCCGGTTAAGAGAGCGTCTACTGTAGTTTCAAGTATGACAAAAATTAATCACAATAATTTGGGCAGGTTT
>JAHDVE020000400.1:0-15813 GCA_022606495.2 Halesus radiatus
AGCACTGCTCCAGAGAGACTGCCCTGGTGTCCTGGCAACGCCTCGTCCTAAGTACTCTTACTTAATCTATTGTATTTCTCCTTTTTACTGTTTTATGTTAGTATTTCTCTGCGTCTCACCATGTTCATCTACGGACCACGGACGAGTAGAGTAGAGCAGATCCACCATACTTACTAGAGCCACTTTTGTCGACCTTACGTATGTACTAACCATTTTGGGCTGTGGAATTTTACTAACCTCCTTCTAAGCTAATGCTATCCAGGGACACTTGAGGGTTTAGAATCATTTAAAATTTTGCCTTGGAAATTGCTCAACGATAAATAAAGCGCAATTTCCAAATCGAAATTTCAAATTTCAAAACCTCTTCGCTCAGCTGAGACGAGGAATATTGCCATTATTGCCGAATCAAAAAAAAAAAAAAAACTCGGTTAATATGTTTTTTTCCGTCGGCCACACTACTGGGCCGCCCGCTCATCTGGGAGGCACTTTAATACAAAAACAATATTAATTTCGAACTACGAAGATAAGATAGATTTTGAACAAGAGTTGAGTCATCCTATCTGCCCACCTTCCGAAGTAACAGCGTGATGGTTAGGTTAGGTTAGTTTATGTTTTAGTTAGTTAGTTAGTCAAGTGTGCGACCCATTAACCTCCGCCCGCCCGGCCGGGAGAGGGGCGAGGTGTTGAGTTATCGAGGTGTGACGTCACATTGGGTAGATTCAGGTCTAGTGTTGTCACCGCAGAGGTATGCGAGCTATTCCGAGAGTGGAGTGGCTCGGCATAATAGGGATGCAAGTTCACTGTAGATAATATCGTCGGGTTACTAGCAAAGATCGTAACTACTGCAAAATTTCATAAAATGATGTTTTTGGATATTTGTCTTCACTTGCAAATGATATTTTAAAAAGAAATAGACCTTTTCACAGATAATATATTTGTAAGTGCTCCTGAGAATAATTTTTTTGCGAATTCTGATTTAGCAAGTTGGTCGAGCGTAGAGCCCTTTTTTCCGTGAACATATTTATTTATAAGAAACAAACAGCTTTTAGTACAGATTTATATACAAAGGAAGTTTTACAAAAGGTAAGCCAACAAAGTTTCTTATGCTAAAAGTGGTTAAGTAAATATGTTTTATTACAAAAAACAAAATAAGAAGTAAAGGGGGAAAGGAAGAGGAAGATAGGATCGGGACAGGAGATGCTCTCGATACATTTTATAGGCGTGCGTTACAATTTGTGATCGTACGTATTATTGCGGTTCGATATTTTGAGAGGGTATTGTGAAGAATGTCGATATTGTGAAAGAGAGAGACATTGTAAATATGTTAGTTAAAGGGTAAGGGCACATTTTGAAACAAAGTATGGCGAGATACCATCACTGTCAGCACCCTTATTAACGTCCAAATTCTTCAGGTGTTAGTAGATTAGTGAGTTGTGAATTTGTACGTCCCCGATCGGGTTACGATTATTCTCACAAGTAGAACTATCCGTTACGCTGGGGTCATTCGTGCCTATATCGCTTACGTAGGTGGACTGAAAGTGTTTGGAAAATAATTGACACTTGATGATCGCCGGTATATGCTTAGGAGTCTGTACACCGCGTTGTACAGCCAATAACCAATCAGGAGTCCAGCCTTTTGTTCCCGCGTTTAAAAATGGCACAGTTAGAGATGGTCAATATTCCTGTCCCTATTAAATTGTCCCGGTGACTGCAGTCACTGGATCGCAAGATGTTATTTTTTAGAGAAAGCAAAAGGTTGTTTTTTTTAACCATTCGTAACGTGTGTATTATATAAAAAATATCACAAATGTAATCTTAAAAAATAAAATGTAAGATTATGTGAAAACGGAGGTATATCGGGAATTGGTTCAAAAAGCAGCTAAAATTTAAATAGTTAACCGGAGTCGCAATGACAGTGACACCCCCCTGTTTCAGATATCAGCCAATCTCTAGCTAGTCTGGCGCGCTGTCAAATACAATTATTTTTTTTTTACAGGAATCACTGTTAGGGATAATTTGAATTGAATATAAATATTTTTGTTTTAGCGCCACTTTATTGAATATGTAAACCAACTGGTTTCGCTTCATTCGGAACCTTCTTCGGGGCTTTATAAATAAAATACTTGTACATGAAAAAAGTTGTACTTGGAGTAAGTTATTTTTTGAAAAGTTTTTTTTCAACGGTTTTCGTGTTGCTGTCAAGTCTCTGCGGCCTCATTATCGCGAGGAAGGCTGTCTGAAATTCTATTGTCGATTTTTAGTATTATTTGATTTGATAAATCAAGTTATCCTCGACAATTTTTTTTCCAAAAATTATTATTACAGGATAATAATGGCACTGTATGGCTTAGCAACTGTGCTTAAGTGGTAGAATACTCGCTTGCCACGCTGGTGGCCCGAGAATGGACTCTTATTTAACGTGTGATTTTTTTAATTATATTTTTTCTTGATTAATGAAGACTTTGAAAGCCTGAATTAAAAAAAAATGGGGGCGGGGGCGCAATCGGTAATTGCTGCACAAGGCGCGAATATCGTGGAACCGGTGGTGATTTTAAATCACTCATGTTTTTACGGACCAATGTCCAATTACCCAAAATACATAGCACGAAATGAAATAAACAAGCGCTACAGAAAAAGAACAGCACATCCATAATACAAGAATGAAGCAATGACAAAAATATACGTTTGAGAGAACATTCAATGATTTTAGACATTCGGCGTCCATGGTCGAGGGGTAAGGCTCTCGACTACGAATCCGAAGGTCGCGGGTTCAAATCCCGGCGTGCGCAAGTAAATTTTATTTAATTAATTTGTGTTGTTTCACAATTAATTCATTTAAAAATAATATATAGTATATTTGCGCACGTTCCAGAGTGGAAGATACTCTCAGTATCGCCCTGGTGAAAGACCACCATTCAGAATTGAAACGTTGCTTGAAATGGCTTTTAGCCGTGTTTGGTGACCAGATCTGAATAGCCAGGTATTTCCCTACCTTCCTTTCTCCCCTTCTCCTTCCCCTCACCATTACCTTCAGCCTCATATCATTCCCCAATTGGGGATGCCATAGTCTCACTGGCTCAATACGGTTGGGAGCAGTTGGGACCCTTGTGTGGTATTCATATAAAAAAAAAATTAAAAAATCATTCAGACTGGTACCAAAAATTTCAAGGACTTGGCTTGAGTTAACAAATCTCGACATTATGGACAGTGGAGAATGGTACCCATAATTAGTAGAGTGTTTATTGGGGAAAATCAATTCATTGTTTCTGAGTCTACGGCAAGGAATATTGAACTGAATGAATTGCAATAAAGTAAGTGAGTCAATAATACAATTAATTATTTTCAAAATCCAAATAAGATCAAGGTTTTTCCTAAGCTTTTCTATTTAAGAAATGTTGACGGTTTGTTCAATTTCAACAAAGGAGTAATCGCATATTTTATTTCAGAAATATACGTGAAATGTTTATTTCCAAAATAAAATTAAAATAAATAACTCCCGTTATTAAAGAATGTTGTGAAATTAAAAGAATATATTTATTTTTATTGTCAACAGGAGTTTAATTCAACAATATTATATAATACAACAATAAATAACAATCATCATACAAATGTAGCGCAATAATAGAACAATATGGGGGCATGCGTGTTGTGATCAATGTACACAAGTTGGAAAAAATATTTAAAAAAAATGAAAAAAGCAAACAACTTTATAACAGTTTTGTTATAGAGATACTATACTCCAATTACATACTATCGACTCAAATAATATTATAAAAAATATCAGCAAGTATTAAACAGATTGAGAAATAAAAAATAATAAAACAGTATAACAGTTTTGTTACAGTGGGGATAGACTTAATATAATAGTAGCATTTAAATAATTTTAAAGATACCCGCAGCTATCAAGGAGATATACAATCAAGGAGACCGTCATATTTGTTCAATAGATACATAATTTAAAAAGTACTTACTTCCGTGCGGGAAGAATTTAGCATAGATGTCTTTAAATGAATCCTCGTGTACGACTCCTTCGGGGCATTCCTGAAACAAGAAGAAAAAAATAACATTAAATAACACAAACAAAATAAGTTCTTACGGACAACAAACAATAATAAAGAATACGATTAAATTTTAAAATAATTTATTAAGAATCTATTTCACAAAAAATCAATTAAAATGAATGAAAAAAACAATTCGTAAATCCCGGGCGCTAGAGGCGCTAGTGTTGCATGTTGCCATCAATTGTCAGGAGCTGAGCGTATTGACAATAGTTTTTTTTTGTATATAACAGAATTCATCAATTTACTATAAAAATGAACAGAAACAATACAATGACAAGAATTAAAATACATGTTTCGCATATCTCTTGAAACCTTCAAGGTGTGTGTTGAAAATATCAAGAGAGATGTTATTTAGCAGCATAATACCCCGTATCATGCTGTGCTGAGCCAATACGTCTTTTCTACCACGGGGAATGCATATCAGATCGTGGTGCCGCCACATTAAAAAAAAAATTATTTTATTTTATAATATTAATTATATACAGTGGGAACTTATACCCGCTAAGCCACTGCAAGTAGCTTGTCAGCAGGAGTTTATTTCAACGATATAATATAATACAACAATAAATTACAATCATCATACAAATGTAGGGCAAAATTATTATATTTAGGCGCATGCGTCTTGTGCTGTACATAAGTTGAAAAAAAAAATTAAATAGAAAAAATAATGGTAAAAGCATTACAGTTTTGTTATTGAGATACCAGAGTCCAATTTTATAACACCGATTTAAATAATATTATAAAAATGTTAATATCATAAAAAATATCAAAATTATAAAAGTACCAATATTATAAAAATATCAACATTATAAAAACATTAATATTACAAAAATATAACTATTACGTAAATATCAGAAATATCAAAGCATCTGTAAGTATTAATAGATTAAGAAATAAAATTTTTAAAAATATATACATATACACATAAAACAGCAGTACAGGTTGGTTACAATGAGGATAGACTTAAATATAATAGTAACACCGTAACAGTAAATACACCAGATATCTAGGAGCTATACAACCAAGGAGACCGTCATATTTGTTACCATCAATACACAAGGTTACTTTCCAAAAGCCAACACTTTAACATCAGTGAGAATTTCATCATAGGACAATTGTTTTTAAATTCGTACGGCAATTTGTTAAATATAAATGGTACAATGTATTCAAGGGTTCGTTGACCATATTTATTTTGAAATATTGGCACTATCATTCCTGACAGTAGTTGTTTGGTACAAACCGCTTACGGTATTTCAGGAGGGACTGACTATCAAATTATGTAAAATGGTGTACGCCGTTACAGCAAGGGTCCCATTCCTTCTAGACTGGAGACTTTGGTGGCGCTTCTCAGAGTGCAAATCTTCATAGGTTATAAATTTCGGGTACTGTTTTTATTTATTCTTTTTATTTACGTAATCACATTTACATATCAAATATGATAATAATAATAAAAAAAACATGCAATAAACCCGCTAATAATTTTCTAGGATGCCTCTAAAATCATGAAAATAGATTTTTTCATGACCTTATAATTTAAAAAAATATATATCATTCCATTTGGATGGATCAGATAGCCGCAAATCCAAAATTAAGTTATGTATGAAACAGGCAGCGCAGCCGTTCCTCTTAAGAATTTATGTTGGATTCTTTCAATCGTGTGCGAATGAACGTCATAATTTGGGGTATTCGATTATAGTAATTCTTTTTTCATGTGGTTTCCATCCTTCCCCTCCCCGAAAACCGCAATCGCGCTTGGAATTAATCTCGGAGGAAACCGTCTTCTCTTCTTCTTCTGTTAAAACAGACTAAAGTTGGCGTGACAAAGCCCACTCGGAACGCGGAAAGAGCCCAAAGCTCGCATCACAATTACCCGGAAATGCGCGGAAACAAAAACGGCCATGTTACAAAACCCGGAACGGTCATAAATACTAGCCCTTAAAAGGACCCTTTGGTATAGTCCACACGCTTTAAATTGTTTTCAAAACGGAAAAAAGGTTCGCAGCGTTTTGTGGGTACAAAACAATCCTTAAACTCGTTTTTCTGCCAAAGAGAATTTAGTAAAAACAAAACTTTTAAGAAAATTGCCATTATTGTAAGTAT
Source organism: Halesus radiatus (assembly GCA_022606495.2). Taxonomy (NCBI): domain Eukaryota; kingdom Metazoa; phylum Arthropoda; class Insecta; order Trichoptera; family Limnephilidae; genus Halesus; species Halesus radiatus. Next base: position 6,162 of record JAHDVE020000400.1, read on the forward strand.
CACAGCGAAAATATATATATTTTTTCTGTTTAATACGTAGAATTTATTTTTTAATATTTTATTTAATGTAAATCAAATTCAATAATGTTATTATTAAGTTCTATAAGTTTTTTAGTTTTTTTTATTATTGTGACAGCTGTTTCGGCGTTCAAGACCCTTTTAAAAACTGTGGTTAGGCCATATTTTGCAGCGCAAAAAAATAATAACAACTAGCCCCGATTATACATCGGATTACTGCATTTCGTTATTGAGGTTATTTTTCATGAAAAACGGCGCTATACAAATTATCCGATTATTACTGTTGTATGCATAACATGCACCTATTTGAGCATTTCTTTGTTGATTAGTTGCATATTTGAGTCTTTTTTCGTCAATATAGTATATTTGCGCACGTTCCAGAGTGGAAGATACTCTTAATACTACCCTGGTGAAAGACCACCATTCAGAATTGAAACGTTGCTTGAAATGGCTTTTAGCCGTGTTTGGTGATCTGATCTGAATAGCCAGGTATTTCCCCACCTTCCTCTACTCCTTCTCCTTCCTCTCCCCAATATCTTCAGCCTCACAACATTCATCAATTGAAAATGCCATAGTCTCACTGGCGACGGTTGGGACTCTTGTGCGGTATTCATATAAAGAAAAAAGTTCAGTCATGTTTTATTCTTCGCGCAGCACGTCCGTCGGGATCACCTGCCGAACTCGTACTGAACGGCCAATGTGCGGAGGCCGGTTCGCGCGAGTTCGGGCAACTAGTTTGAAGGTTGGACCAACTAGTTCGCCACAGGGACGATCTCGGGCTAACTCGTCCAACTCGAGCCAACGTTGGCCCAACGCGTACGAACTACCCCTCTACACAATCGCCCGAACGTACGAGTACAAGTTGGGAGGTTGGGCGATCGTGTAGTCGTGACATTAGATTTGTTGAATTAGTTAGTTATACCTGCCACGATTGACAGTTAATTCGGCAAATAAATCAGTAAACATATATTTAACGTCATTTTCCTAATGACACTTAGATCTGCCATTTTAAAGCGGTTTATCCGTGTACTGGACAGATGTGGTTCTGGACACCTGCGTGCACAAAAATTGTAAATATAGGGAGCTGGTTCCAAATACGTTCAATGTCTTCTGAGGATGCCTTATAGTAGTGACATTCTTCTGGTCTCTCGCACCCAGTGCTAAAGTGAGAGCACTGTATGAGGTTGTTCTCTGCCTGATCCTGGTCCTGGCGAGCCCGAGCAGGGCTGGCTACTCCTGACTAGGTAGGTCCCAGAATCCCTCAGGCAGAGTTCAGAGGCTTGGCGAGGCAGCAGATGGAAGGTTTCAGGTAAGGCGAAGGCGAGATAAGTAAAAGACTTGTTCGTCTCTTGAATGACAACTGACTCTCCGTACTAGTTGTTTCTCTATTTATTTAAAAAATATTCAACATCTGTTCCACGTTTAGGGGTAATTATTATTAACGGGGGCAATTATTTTCAGGAAAGAAATGCCCGAAAATATGATCAACAAAACTATAACACAGATGAATCCATTAAACCAAATTGTAAATCTCGCATTTGTACAGTAATAAAATCCTTTATCAAGGATACATCATCTTATGAATATTAAGAAACTCGTAAAAAAATGTAAAATAAATTACTCGATTAATGCGAACCTCTCACGTGAACAGTGATATTATTTTAGGAATGCACAGAGACCTATAAAAATATGAAAACAAAACCATAAAGCAAATGAATTGATTAAACCAATGCGAATCCACATGTGCACAAGTGATAAGACTTCTTATCACGGCTGGGTAATCGTCTCATCTCATCTTATTAACAACTTTAAATTTGGAATGAATATGCGTCTGATACAATCCGAAAGCCCCGACTCATACGTAGAATTGCGGATCCGCAGGCACTTTAGTCGTACTAAATACGGATATGTGCCTAGACTGGCCTAGTCGGGTGTTCGAAAAATTCAAAACGCCTGTAATAAGAAGCTGCAGTCAAATTTTTTATTTATTTTTTCAATAATGACGTTCAATTTTAAATATCAGTGCATTTATTTATTTTTTTTCTGAAGTTAGTTGTGATAGTTAAAATAATTTTCAAAGTTTCAATTTTTAAAAGGCCGCCAAAACTCTCAGAATATATGGCCGGTCAGTTTTGATTACTTTTGAGGTTAGAGTTTCAAATGTCAAAACAAGGATGAGCTTTACCGTACATTATTTTATATTCTATTCATAGTAAACCATAACTAAACTTAAGTAAGAAGATTATATATCTCTTTAGAAACTTTAACTCGAAGAATAATAACAGTTTAATCATTGAAGAAAACAATATTCGGTTGAGCGTTGCCCCGGATAGGCAGAGGACCTGGGTTCGAGTCCCAGATGCGACTGAAATATTTTTAGTTTCTGTCCTTTTGTCCGGTTTCATCTTTCATTTAGGTTATGTTAATATTGTTTTCTTCAATGATTAAATATTACGATGAGGTTTTTAAATCTCAATAAAAATAATTAATAATTAAAAAAATAATAACAGTATTGAGCATTAACATTATCATAAAATCTGAATTGATTTGTCCATGAATACTCAAATTTTTTTCATTAATAACACTTTTTTTTAATTTTTTTTTTTGATATTGAACAACTTTATGTTTAATTTTTGCCAAAAAATATTAAATACATATTTAAAATACAAAACAAAATCAAAAATTAAATTTTCCATACTAATCTAAAAACAGAATGCTCACGTGACGTCAGATGTTCCAAATTCAATTGTACCAACATAACAAGGTGTTTTTATGAGATGATTTTTTATTCACTTTTAGTAACGATCTATAAATTCTACGTATAAATAATAAAAGTTATATATTCAGAATCGGCGTTTGTTGATCTATATGAATATATATCTTAAAAGCCATTATATTTTTCACTGGAGTTCCTTAATTACAATATGATAATAATAATACTTAATTTAGAAAAAAAAATTATTCAGGAAAATATTTTTAACAATGTTGACGAACTGACTACAGAGTCATTCTGTGAAGTTTAATCGATAGCTGCACCTTTCTATAGAGCTATTGATGTGAAATTTTGAAAAAACCTGAGTGCACATGTAAGGCAGTTAATTTTTATTTTATTATTTCCCATCATGGCGTATTAAAGTGACAATATTTTCACAATTTCATACTTAAATTCACATTCACACAATACATATTACCCTGCACAGACTAGATCCTTTCCCTTCCCCTCCATCCCCCCATCCCGTCCAAGCAAAATTAGCCTCTCAGAAGCTGGGAGTACTGTACAGAGCCCGCAGATACTTTAATAATACAAAACTGCTGACCCTGTACAAATCGCAAGTGCGCCCCACTGTAGAGTTTGGCAGCCACCTCTGGTCGGGAGCCCCAAAATATCTGAAAAAATCCTTAACTGTAATGTACCCTGTGCAGAAACGGGCAGTCCGTTTGATAGACTCGAATATCTTAAAAAAATTATTGCAATCTTTGGAGCGCAGACGTCGTGTGGGAATGCTATTCTTGTGCTACCAGTATTTCAATGGAAGATGCTCTGAGGAATTAGCGTCATTGATCCACGCCTAATATCTGCACACTGTTGACATACTCGTATGTCACATGAGAATGGGTCGCTTCTACGACTCATTCTTGTGTTCAACAGCTCGGCTATGGATTGATTCTCCGGCCTCTGAGTCTCCTCCCTTAAAGACTCAGGTTCACTCCCTCTTATCATGCAAAATACCCTCCACATAGAATCCCCAAAGATGGCATAGGCCAAATTGAGGGAAATTGTTTCCTTCAGGACCTACTGTGTAGAATAAATGTAAAAAAGATAATTTCTTCAAATGATTGATAACTTTGTGGCATCATTATTAATTATATAATTGAAAATACACTTTGTATATACCACTTTACTTAAAATATATAAATATTTCTACATGTTTCGATAGCAATGCTATCATCTTCAGGAATAAATGATTACAAAAAAATGATTTCAAGTATAGAAAAATGATAAAAAATTTAAAACAATAATTTAATTTTTTAGTATTCATTTATTCCTGAAGATGATAGCATTGCTATCGAAACATGTAGAAATATTTATATATTTTAAGTGAAGTGGTATATACAAAGTGTATTTTCAATTATATAAGTAAAAAAGATATTTATAACAAATATATATAATATTTTATTATTTCATTAAAGTTTAAAAAACCTCATTGTAGATTAAAAATGGAGGATAATATTGACAAAGTATTGAATTTGAGATATGATATCGATGAAGATAACATAAATTGTACTGGTCTCATTAGCTAAGTTGGTTAAGCGGTTGTCCCGGAAAGACAGGTCATGGGTTCGAGTCCCAGAAGCGACTGATATCTTTTTAATGTCTGTTGTTTTTTTCGGTTTCATGTTTCATTTTAGTTATATTAATATTATCTTCTTCAATGATTAAATTTATTTTTCAGTGCCCTTGAGGTGATTTTTCACAAAAACAACGCTATATAAATGATTCAAATATTATTATTATTAGAAATCATTTGTTTTCTTTAACAATATCATAAAAAGGGTGATACTGAGATTAAAATCCGCCCTAGTATTGTCGCGATACGAAGGTCAGGTTCCTTTAGCATTGGCGACAAGTATTCTAGACGAATATTTTCACTTGAAAAAGCCAATAAATTGTAATTTATTTTCGCTGTGAAAAGTGACATTTTCTCCAGAACTAAATCTCCGAGCTCCATTGTGTTTGGGCGATTGTTAGAAATTACGATGCGAAGGCAAAGTGAAGGAAAATACTTCAGCGTAATAAAAAAGAAAACTACTTTCAGTGTAAAAATTTACGATATTATTACATTTATAAAATCTGGGTTATTTCCTTCACGAAAACTTGGCTAAGAATTGGCTAAATTCGACAAAAATACAACGACCGAAATCATCAATTTAATCAAAGCGAACAATTTATTTTCATTTTTACCAGTGGCGTGCATCGCTCTGTGACCGATGGTAGGTTGTTTATTGTTTTTCATTTAATATTTAAAAATTACTACTTTATTTGCTGTCTTTCGCTGATTGAATAAATGGGAGTACAAAATTAATAGCAAAATGCATTTTGCTATTAATCTGAGTTATTAAAAAAAAATTACTTATCAATTCAGTTTTTTATTATTTTTAAATATTTTTTTAAAAATTTACATTTTAAGGGATTTTTTAAAGATTTTACTAAATAAGACAGGATGTACAACATCCAAAATAATTACTGATAAAAAATAATAAAAATTAAAAGAAAGAAGGTAGACATACATAATCTTAGTAAATTGCATACAACACATACTGGTATTATACAAGTTGCAACGCAGCTTCATTGATGCTAAATATGTCCATATCCGAAGTGATTCTATTTAACAGCAAGATTGCCTTCCCCACCGGCATGGCCATTGGCCAGTTGCTCCTGCAGGCCGGGAGATAAAAAAGTCCGAGAACATAGAAATGAATGCTCTCCATGATTTTCGAATTTTCGAACCATCCGTGAATCAGTCTGAAGAAATGTGTAACAATGTGTACATCCTTCCTGATCCGCAGATGGTTCATTCCTAGCATACCTTTTTTATATGAATACCGCACAAGAGTCCCAAACTGCTACCAACCGTCTGGAGCCAGTGAGACGACTATGGCATTCCCAATTGGGGAATATTGTGAGGCTGAAGGTATTGGGGAGGGGAAGGAGAAGGGGGAGAGGAAGGTGGGGAAATGGGGAAATGGGGAAATACTTGGCTATTCAGATCTGGTCACCAAACACGACTAAAAGCCATTTCAAGCAACGTTTCAATTCTGAATGGTGGTCTTTAACCAGGGCGATACTGAGAGTATCTTCCACTCTGGAACGTGCGCAATTATACTACATATTATTTTTAAATTAATTAATTGTGAAACAACACAAATTAATTAAATAAAAATTACTTGCGCACGCCGGGATTTGAACCCGCGACCTTTGGATTCGTAGTCGAGAGCCTTACCCCTCGACCATGGAGGCCGTCGAGAAAGTCGTAGGATAGACCTAAGAGAAAATCGGTAGGATAGAGCCACGGGTAGTAGCCATACTCCCTCAGGTAGAGAAATCTCAAAAATTTCTTCTGTACTCTCTCCAGCATGGGGGAATACTTCACCTGATGCGGGCTTCAAACCACCGACCCACTCTCAAGTCTACTCCTTACTAATGAGTTATACAATGTAATTGTATGGTGCTGGATTACTAAGGTCCAAGCTAGAGTACGCTTCCGCTTTATGGAGCCAATACCAGAAAAATATTGAAACATATGCAATACATAATATAATCAAGCCGTTGCTGGTAGTCTATCGGCTTCAATTCTTGCACAAGCTGAACCTTATACGGGAACATGTGCAATGTGGCCAAAATCCTCTGAACGGACCTCCGCGCTAGCCCCACTTGTGCCGAACGTCTTCTTGTTGATGTTTCTGGACTGTCCCGCACACTATCCACAACACGTTGGATATTTTCTTCCGTGTGGACCGTACGTGGTCTTCCGGTACATGGAAGGTGTCTTACTGTACCATGTTATCGAAAATTTGCAACCAGGCGGTTTATCGTTGGTGCTGAAGGTCCAGTACGCACATTAAAAAACGACGATAAGCACGCTGCGTCAAAACAATTGACCGTTGATTTTCAAAATAAAATACAACAATTGTTGATCGCTGTTCTGTTGTGTAGTGTTTGTTCCATTTCAAATTCCCCAAGTTTTCTTCACAAAATTCTGAAATAAATATAAAAAATATAAATAAATTTAAAAAGTTATTAAACATTCAAACCATAACGGTAGTTTTACGCCACCCTGTACGAGAATACACGGTGAGTACCCACAATTTATGAATTATGAAGATTTGCTCTTTGAGACGAGTTATTAAAGTCCCCAGTCCAGGAGTGAGGCCCTTGCAGTAACATCATTCAAACGTATACATAATTTGAGAGACAGTCCATACCCTATAACGGTCTATGCTATCGGTGACGGAGATAACAATGTGTGCAGAGAGCCAATGAGACTATGGCATCTCCAATTGAGGTATGTTGTGAAGCTGAAGGTTACAAGGAGAAGGATTTGAGGTAGAAGAAGATGGGGAAGTACCTGGCTATTCAAATCTGCTCACCAAACACGGTTAAAGCCATTTCAAGCAAAGTTTCGATTCTGAATGGTAGTCTTTCAATTTGTTCAGTTGGCCACAAGAATGACCGGAAGACAGCATTTTTTTAATATTAGATAAAAAAAAAAACTACACACAGCCTACCATTGGTCACAGAGCAATGCACGCCACTGGTACCTACCTATTCGCATAAAAATTAAAATGAATTGGCGTACCAAATTCATGGAAAAATGCATTTTGATGAGAAATTTATCGTGTTTAATTTGTCCCATTTGGTGTCACTGGCTCCTAAAACGGTGTTTTAATACCGGAAATTAAATTTAAAAAAAACTTTTAATCCATCTACGTATAAATTAATAGAATAATTAAAAAGTTCATTTTGTTGTACGATGCTTTCAACGATGTACGTACAACAAATTATAAATAAAATAACTTAAAAAATTGGCATCGCCCTTCACCGCCCCTCATTTGCACTTTGAGGCCACCACCGCCCCTTTGGATCTCTCCAGCGCCCCTTGCATGAACGATTTCGCCCACATTGAGAATCTCTGGTTTAGACCGTGCTATCCTTTGGCTCTCAAAGCCATAGCGCAAATCGTTTTTTTTATGTCCGAAACCAATAATTACATATTATTTGTTTTTGTGTTTAATTCTCTTTTAAACTCAAATAATATTAAATCAAATTGAATAATGTTATTATTAAGTTCTGCAAGTATTTTTGTGACAGCTGTTTCGGAAAAAAAATGTCGCAATAATAATAAAATTTGGCGAGGCAATGGAAAGTAATGCGAAGTCATGTGTTTTCTGTTTGAGAATTTGATGGCCTAGAAATATCATAGATGATTTAATTAAATACTGTAAGTAGAACACACCTTGGCCTTTCGTTTAACCTGGAATTTGTATAAGCCTAAAAAAAAATTAAGTATCAGACCTTAAAAAAATCTTTAAAGTGCAAAATATCCTACTTACGAACCCCCTTTTCGGATATTGTCATATTGTTCAATTTTTTAGAATATGACAGAAAAAACGTTTTAGTATTTCTGCCCGAGCATTAGAAAATAAAATAAAACAGGTATTTTTGTGTTGTTTTTTTTTTGCGTAAATCGAAACATGCGGCCGATGTGGAGCGGGAATTTCAACCTTGTCGCCACCTGCATAAGGACTGCGTGATTTTATTCGAATTTTAGGAAGTTTATCCGCTTAAATCATATTATTTTTCCTACTGAGGGTTAATTGGTAAAAAATGCCACTAAGCAATAAATCCGCCAATAAAAAATATTCATTATGTCACTGATGTCAGAATTAATAGACCTGCCCTAAGTATGATTTTGACGGCTGGAGTCAATGGTCACGTGTCTCCCATTTTGGCACCAGCTTAGTTCACAGCGGTCCACATTTTTTTAGCGTGATTTTGACAGCGATAATCAAATTACAAAACATTCATAAAAAGGGTAAAATCAAATACTGTAACAAAATATACTGTTTTTGTAAACAAGCCGAAATATTTTACTTAAATTAGAGGCACGCCTAGCTCGCCCCGCCCTCCCAATTTTGGTTTCTTCGCCTTGGGTGTTAGGTCATCTCTGTGTATTATTTTTTCATATAATAATTATAGTATTTATGCATTTGAAACACACATTATTTAACAAGAACATTTGAGAAATCTTTGACTGCTCAACTAGGAACAAATCCCGTTTTAGGACAGTCAAATTGATAAGTTTAGTTCATATTAAGTGCCATAATACAAAAACAGTAGGGAAAAAAGCTAGTATTGACATAGTATGGTAATAATATATATCTAGAAAAAAGAGATGTGAAGAATAGTATAGAAAAAAAATCAATTGTGTATAACAGATAATTTGAGTACAGTATAATAATTAATACAGAATAATAGTTAAGTTCAAAGAGATAATAAAAAAGAGTATAGAGTAATTGTTTACGTATACCAGATAGAGTAGTGGTATGATTTTTTTATAAAGAGTAAATAAATTTTAAAAAATCAGTTAATCACAAAGCCAAGGGATAAAACATATGTAAAAAAATTGTGAAAAAAAACCACCAGTTTGAATTTAATTATTCAATTTCAGTTATGGTTTTCAAATGTAAAAACGATATCATGCAAACTCCCTCAGTGCGGCTAGATGGAAGGAAAATGGATGTCGTTCGTAGCGTCAAATACTTGGGACATATTATCACAGACGACCTGAAGGACATTGAGGATATGGAGAGACAAAGAAGAGCGATATCCGTTGGAGCAGGTAAGCTGTCAAGGCGTTTTTACCTTTGCTGCACAAACTTCAAAAGAATACTGTTCAACACATTCTGCACATCTCTGTATACGTTAGAACTGTGGGTGCATTACACTGCATCCCAATGGCAAAGGATAAAAGTCACCTACAATAATATCGCCAAATATTCCGTCTACCAAGATACTGCAGCGCTACAGAAATGTTCCTGGAAGGACGAGTGCACTCTTTCAGGGCACTTCTCC
>JAHDVE020000401.1:0-31242 GCA_022606495.2 Halesus radiatus
TTAGGTTGTACGCATCCATCTTTCAACTAACATAATTGAAAATCTCTGATATTGCATGACCTTTAAAAACTGCTCCAACAAACTTTGCTTGGTGATATCTAGTTGCACAATAAAATGCTTTGAAATCAATTTACTCATAACTTTGATTTTCCAACATCGTCATGTTAGCTGCCTGCTTATTGATTTGAATGTTGCAGTCTAACTAATAGTCCGGCCTTAGAAGATGTGAAATTAATAAGCATCTTAATTCTATAACTCGCTCATGGCAGACACTGAAGTGTGTAAACATCTTAATTGCATGTAACAATGTGTACAGTTTGTATTTATTTCAATTATAAAGAATGGGCATATAGAGAATCGAGCAAGAAAGGAAACCGAACTTGATCTGGCTAGACACAACGTAATGACTAGTCTACACACTCTTGATTGATGAAATTAGTTGAGAAGACCCATGCGCAATAGTGAAGTAGACATCCATTCCTCGCAGTAAATCATATCCATCTGATAAAGGTAAATCCCTTATTTCAGAGATAGCCTGTACTACTTAAATTTTATAAAATATTCTATTCTGTTTATACTATTGTAGAAACTTGTGTCTTTTAAAAAATATATTCACAACAGCTTATCCCACAAATTTGAACCCTTTCACAGTTTGCCATCTATAAATATGTTTCAGTATTTGTTTATTTTATTTAATAGATTTGTAAAGCACCTTTGTTGTGATATTTCACCAAAGTGACCCTATAAAAGGAGCCAATTTTTATTATTATTATTAATTTGGTTGTAACACATCATTCAATCTAGAAGTTGAGTTTGTGTGATTTGCTTAGTCTCAGCAAATGGCGTCCCCTTTTACCAGGTCACCTGATATGCATTTTCTGAAATCATTCATGTGGAAATAACAGCTTTCAACTGAATAAATCGTTATGGCTTGTATTAAGTCTTTAATACTGTTACCTGTGAAGACAGTGTTTTGTGAAGGCATGTATATCAAATTACAATGTAACGGAATGCAATACATTGTTTGTAGACTTGTATTTGTGTCTAACTAGCTGAAGTACCCTGCGTTGCCCGGGGTTAAGAATGGTTTGGAGTAAAGTTTTGAGGTTGTGCTACCTCTACCCGTACCCCTGCCCCTACCCCAACCCCTACCCAGTATTTTTTCAAGTCAAGTGTGCAAAGTTTCATTAAAAAGTACCAAAATTCTGCTTTAAGAGGTGTGAAAGGGGGAAAGGGGTGGTTTTTAAATATCATGTAGACAGTTACCTTCATCTTGTTTCGAAAGTCAAGTGTGCAAAATTTCATCGAGCTCAGAATAAAACTGTAGATTTGCATACAAAATAAAAACACACCGCCCACCCGGGACATTTTTCTTTATATAATAGAAGAAGAAGATACAATTGACTATTTCTAGTTTGTTGAATACGATAATAGGTTTTCTTATAATATTAGCATGTTTCTATACCTACCACATTCTAATTCATCTATTCTTAAAAATAATTTTAGAAAGTCGTTGTTTTTGTTAAGCAGAAACATAGAAACCCATTGAGCATCCATTACACATAAAAAATATATAATGGAAAACAAGCAAGATGATATTGAAACATCTTATTTGACATTCAGCGAATGGAAAAGATATTTGAAGTATCAAGGTCGTGAAAAGTACCAGCTCTGCACAACTTTCCCTTTCCATAGGTGACTACATTATATATATATTTTTAATTTTTTTTATTTATTTTAATAATAAAGACAAACATACCCAGGTTACGAATAACATAACAATATTTGTAAATCTTCTACTATCATCACAGTAAGCGGAAGATGTTGCTTGTGTCGTGATGGAGTACTTAGCCAGCCGAGGAATTGAACTCACGACGCCTGGGTGGGACCCAGATGTGACGCCAACTCAGTCACTGACCAGTCGCATATTAAGTTCAGGGATGTTTTTTCTGAACCACTTAGATTAGGTATTGATGTAATCGTATTTCAATGTGATCAATTATAAAAGCAAATTCGCACATATCGGACTACTTGTCTTCTATATTGACTGTAAAATAGGGGTGGGTCTTCCAGTCTACGGGCTGCTAGGTATTTAATAATAATAATAATAAATGTTTATTCCAGTATGTGGGGACGTTAGTGCAGTCCCACACATTCCATATAAAATATACATGCAATAGTTTAAAAAAAAAAAAAAATATATATATATATATATATACAAAATATGTACAAGAGAGACAAAAGTAAGGTGATACATCACATATAAAACAAAAATTAAAATAAAATAAAGATTTAAAAAAAAAATATATAAGAATTTAACTAAATAAGTATATGAAAATAAATCCTTTAAGGCTCGGTCCAGTTTGTCCAAAGGGTAGAAGAGGCATTGTTTGAAGGAATTGCAGAGTCAAAGGCGGTTGTAGAGATGTCCAGATAGGAAGAAGAGTCAAGCAGAGCGGAGCGGTTGAGTTGTTGTTGCGAGTTCTAGTGGTGTAGCCGTCGTATTGCGAAGACGCAAGAGGGCCGTGTGCACTTTTTGGGGATGAACGCTCGGGCCGCCCCGTGTTATCGAGGTACTTTTTGGTATTGCCTCTCGTGTTCTATGTGTTTTATTTTCAAATTTTTTAAACTTATGCAAGCAACAGAACTCCCTCGATCGTTTCCTCTCATTTAAACAACTTCTTCGTACCATTTTTATTAGGTTTACAATTAAACATACAATTTTATTATGAGGGTCCTAATCTCGACAGTGTGCGTGAGAATTCTTATAACTACGTAATACTAACATTTGTTTACCTAATTTTTAAAGAGCAATGTTGACGAGAGCCCCACCGTTTAAAATATGTATATTTATTTGTGATGAATACAGCGGGACTCTTGTAAACCTAAATAAAATTTTTGGGTGGTTTGCATTTTTCCCGGAGCATCTTGCGCATCCCCTCGTGCCTTTGATGGGTTTGACAAATACCGTTTCGCTATGTCGCTTGGACGGCGGAGAGGAGGGGATACCACGTAAATATTGCGTCAAGTAGCCCACCTCCGTCAGTCTGGCGCACGGCATGGAGGGGATGGTACGTAAATACTTCGTAAAGTAATGTCATCTTGGTCATTTGAGGAGATGCATCGTTACGTTCGATACACCGCAGTTTACTTTTATAACATATGAGTGTTGTTTTCTTTTCTTTATGGGCACATTCGTCATAGTATTTATTGTTAGTATCGAGATGAGCATGAACTGAAATACATATCAGTATTTGCTCATTACTCATTGCAGTAATGAACTTTCCTCGTTTGTGTTTATCATTACCAAGTTCAACTGTATAATAAACCACATATACCAAATACGTATTAGTAAATCGTCACTGCATTTATAATATAGCTTATGTGCCGTTTCGTACATTCTGAGATGATCGAGAAAAACTGCTTTAAAAAATAATTGCAGACTAGATTTGCTGAAAATATTTTTTACAATTATTAGGCAAGCTTTCCAGCTTAACAAATCTATTCTTTGCAATTATTTTTTAAAGCAGTTTTACTCGATCATCTCAGAATGTACGAAATGGCACATAAGCTATATTATATATGCAGTGATGAAATAATAATTGAGAATCAGTCCACTAAATTTGCAAATAGCAATAATGTGACAGTTTTCCAAACATCCTTTTCTACTTAAATACTTGATTTTATTTCACTGCACACTGCTTTTACTGCATGCGCCCAAAATCAAATTAAGTGAAAAGTAAAGCATCTGGGCTAGGGCTCCCCTTAATTTGTCTGTTTTTTTTTTCGCTCTCTAAAATTTCTAATGGGTAATTTTAATAGCTCAGCGACAATTATTGTCTGTTATCACAAAATTTTGTAAACAGTGAATTTGACCCGCTGCATTACTATTGTGATAAATTTAATCTGGTTAGTTAGCTTCAGTAAAGTTTGTACATAGAGAGATAAGACAGGTAACATCGACCATTTTGAAAGCATTTATGTACCATATTATATTATTACGTCATGGATTCATTACACCGTCTATTAAACCAATCTTGCTTATTTTTTCACGCATGCTGCTACGACCCTCGGTTGAGGACGCAGTAAATAATTATTCAACTCTTGCGCGGCGAGTAATGATCAAGATCTCTTCGTATGGGTAGTAGTGTGTGTGTCTGAATATATCTGCAGATGTAATGTATTGAAGATCTGCAGATGGTTGTAGATAGTTATGTGTTGAGGTAGTAGTAGTAGAAGGTGGAAGTTCAATACAACTTATATATTTTATACGATATATGTTTATTTATAGAAGACTTATAATATTTGATTAACTTATAAGTACAATATAAAATAGACAATGACAATAGTGAAGAAGGACAGCGTGGAGACTGTACTTCGAGATGTTAAAATGTGAACTGAGAGGAACGGCTTGTTCCCGTTTATATAGTATTCTAGTATCCCGGATTGTGGGAAATTTCATAGAGTTAAGCTCAATGGCTTGCGTAACAAATCGATAATGAGTTTACTTAATTGGTTTTCTAAAATAATGCATTTATTTGAAAACGCCGAAATGCACAAAGAATTTACGCTTGATTTAAGCCAATGGCAGGGATTATAACATTATGAAGGGTTGACGTTAATGGCGCTTGATTTATAGCAAGGGCTGGGAATATAACATATCTCCCCCCATAAAATGAAAGCAACGATTTTTTAAGCTTTAGTTGCTGTAATTATATTTTAAATTATTTTCGTTAGAAGATAGAACTTGAAGAGGTACATCTTCATTTTCGTGATCATTCAAATTTCTGAACGTCATCGTTGGTTGGATCCTTGTAGTGGATCGTCTAGGATTATTGCATTGATTATAAATCCTGACACAACATTTATTATCATCATCATTTGGAAAATAAGAATTCAATATTCTAAAGAATCTACAACATTTCAATAGTTTGTAAATTACAAAAATAATTAGAAAGGTAGACAATGTATAAATAATAATTTGAAACATTGATGAATGTTTAACTATAAGAGGTTTTGAATTATATGATTTTAATTCATCGTTAAATTGATCGATTTTATGTGATGCCAAATTTAGGTCATCATGTTGCAAGTTTATTAAATTTATGGGATCAAGTTCATTAAGAGTTTCATTATATTTTTTCATATTGCAACAATTGTCATCAACAATATTTAAAGTTGAAACAGGGTTAACATATTCAGTAATGATATTACTTTTAGTAATCAATTGTGTGAGTCCTGCATAGGCTCTACAACTTGAATTTAAAGTTAATATTCCAGTTTGGAATAGTTTAATATCAAAGATATTGTTTCTATCTTTGCAATCGATAGTTATTTTAGAAGGATGAGAATAAGTAAAAATCCATTTATTATTTCTAATAGGCTGCCATAAAAGTATGTTGCCTTTAATGATTCTACTGAAACATTCATTTGGTATTTCATTAACATAAGCAGACAATAAAATCGTCTCGCATATTGGATCGGAAAAAGTGGATAACACATCTAGATCCTTACATATAAAATTTTCATTAGTAATAGTTTTACAATTATTCTTAAAATTATCAAGATACACATAAAAAGATTTGTCCTTTGTAATAGCTAAGTATTTATGCTTAGGAATAATTAAGGAAAAGGTATTTGGGATGTCAATGTTTGGAACAGGTAGAGGTACTACATGAAAAAGGTTATATTCTTGCGATGTGACTAAAGGTAACTTCGTTATGAAGATAAGTTTACCATCAATATAATATGCAATTAAATCTGATACATCGATTAAAGAATGAATATTTTCAAGTTTTAAAGATAAAGGGAATTCTTTTCCGCTTGGTAAATTTTTAATATTAGAGCTAAGTTCGAAATAGAGTTGTTGAGGAGTAATTATATCTGGATGTAAAATTCCTTGTTTAGAAAATAAAATAGCATTGATTAAAGAATCAATTTGTTCATAAAAGTATTCCGTTGTTTCGAATAGAGAGTTTGTTTGTGAAGTAAGAATGTTTTTAATTTCTTGCATGTTCATTTTATCGTGATCTTCCTTGAAGTAATTATTTATTTTTATAATATTTTTATTCATAGTATATTCGTCATAGTTAAGTTTAGCAAGGGTAATATTGAAATTTGTAAGAGTTGATTTTGTGACTTGTAATTGATCTTTCATGAGATTATAAATTTCTTTATCATCTGACATGACGCGTTCAATCGCATCATCATAATATTGGGCATCTTCGGAATCTAGAGTTCCGAAAACAGCTTTGAATATTTTTCCAACACCATCGATTAAACCGCGTTTTGCGCGTTGGTTGGAAACAAGGTGTGTTATTGATTCGTGTTTAACTTTACATTTCTTTATAATGTTAAAAACTGGTTTTAAAAGATCTTTGCAATTGTCGTTAGGTACGTATGATAAGTATTTTGAACATGTGCTTTTAGTTAAAGCATAATTATCATCTAAAATTTGCAATTGTCTAGGGAAGGTACTGATATTAAGGTAAGTAATAACTTTCCAATCGTCATTATATACTTTCAGTTTTCCAATTTGATCAAAGAAGAGTCCGTTTCCAGTGGTTATTGGTTGGACGTCTTGTGAAAAAGTTAAAATTGTCTTGAAGGACCTGGAACAGGAGAAAAAGCTCGATATGGCTTAATTCTGTTTACATGGAATCTTTTTAGTGAATTATTTTCCAATTTAATAGTAACATTTTGATTATCATGAACCTGTACAATCTTGTACGGTCCTTTCCAATTAGGAGTAAGTTTTTTACTTAAAGATTTAGGTTTATTAGTATTTTTAATTAAAACTAAGTCATTAATTTTATAAGTATTATTTGATACGTTTCTATCGTAATATTTTTTTGAAGTTTCTTTAGCATGTCCGATTCTTTCACGGGCAAGTGATCTAGTAATAGCGAATTTATATTTTAATTGATTAAGGTAACTTTCATATGTTGGATTTGAATCTGGGTTTTCCAAAGAGCTTGGCAAGATAGGTTTATGTCCAAAGACAAGTTCATATGGAGTAAATTTAGTTGTACAATGTGTACTTGTATTATATGAAAACATAGCTAAAGGAATATAGTCGTCCCAATTTGTTTGGTCGCTATCTATATAATGTGTAAGGTAATCTTTTAAAGTAGAATGAGAGCGTTCCAATGCTCCATTTGTTTGTGGGTGATACACAGTTGTTTTCAAATGTTTTATTTTAAATAGTTTTGTAAGATGTTTCATTAAATGACTTGTGAATTGAACACCTTGATCCGTGAGGATTGATTTAGGTATTCCGTAGTGAGAAAAGAATTTAACTAAACAATCAGCAACAGTTTCTGTTTCTGTAGAGCTAACCGCATAGGCTTGAGAGAATTTAGTAAGGTCGTCTTGGAAGGTGACGATGTACTTATTAGATGAAGCAGTTTCGCTAAGTGGTCCGACTATGTCGACCGCGATTCTTTCGAAAGCTTCTGTAGAAGTCGTCGTTATTTCCATTGGAGCTTTGTATGCTCGTCTATCAGTTTTATTTTTCTGACAGTGGATACAATTTTTAACATAATTTTCTATATCATCTTTCATTTTTTCCCATCGGTATCTTTCTTTGATCCGACTATAGGTTCTGAAGAAACCTGGATGTCCGGCCATAGGGCTATCGTGACATTCCTTTAAAATTACGGGAATTTGTGAAATTGAAGGGTTTATAATTTTATTGTGGTGAATGTTGATTTTAATTTTTAAATTTCTAAAAGATATTGGATGATTTCTTTAATTTTTATAAAAGGAATAGAATCAAAAGGGTTTACAAAGTTTGGTAACGTAATTTCAGTTACATGTTTTTCAATGAGTTTAGACCTCAAGTTTTTTAGTGTTAAGAAAATATCTTTAGGAGTTGCTTTGTCGAAATAATGAGTTTTAGTAAAGCAATGAAAGTAAGATTTTTTATTATCTAAAGATTTGGATTCATGTATACTATATAAAGTTTTTGGTGATTCTAAAAGTTCATCAGTGTCTGAACAGTTTAATAATATTTCAGCACAGAAAGGGTTTTGATCATCTAGATCAGTTGAAGTTGGATATGCCAAATTTTTAGACATATTATTAATAAAGAATAAATCGAGTTCATTAAAACTAAATATATTTGGTTCATTATTATTTGAATAAAATTTTAAATAATTTTCGTAAGTGTCGTTATTAGTATTATTATCTTCTAGAGGTGATGTACTATCATCAAAATTATTTTCTATTTCTAAGTTATTCGTTGATAAATTATTTAGACAAGTTTCTAAATCATCGACATTTATTTCGTCGAAACATGGTTCATTTAAGAGTTCGTTAATATCTGGAGAGGGTGAATTTTCCTCTTCGGTTATCATATTTATAGGAATACGAGACAAACAATCGGCATTAGAATTAATTCTACCTGGTTTGTATTCAATTTCGTATTCGTACTCTTCTAATTTTAATCGCCAGCGTAACAGTTTGCTACTGGGATTGGTAACATTCATTAACCATTTTAGTGGTCTATGATCAGTATAAATTTTAAATTTTCTTCCAAAAATATATGGACGGAAGTGTCCAACAGCCCAAACAATGGCTAAAAGTTCTTTTTCAGAGGTACTGTAATTACCTTCTGCATTATTTAAAGTTCTGGACGCATAAGATATTGGTAAATCTTCTCCAATTTTTCCTTGACTCAAAATTGCACCTATTGCATAATTTGAGGCGTCAGTAGTTAGAACGAATTCTTTCGTGAAATCAGGGTATTGTAAGATAGGATAGGAAGTTAATTTTTCTTTTAAAGTATCGAAAGCATTTTGCTGTTCGGTTTTCCAATTATATTTTACGTCTTTCTTTAACAGACTAGTTAAGGGTTTTGTAATTTTACTGAAGTTTTCAATGAATCTTCGGTAATAACCAGCTAAACCTAAGAATGATTTAATTTCTTTAGGATTCCTGGGAATAGGAAATTCAGAGACTGCTTTGATTTTATCTGGATTAGGAGTAACACCTTCGTTAGAAATTAAATGACCTAGATAAGTAACTTCTTTTCTCATGAAATGGCACTTATCTGGTTGAATTTTTAAGTTATTGTCAGCAAGTCTTTGAAATATAGCTGTAAGTTTTTTCGCGTGATCTTCTATAGAATTTGCATATATGACGATGTCGTCTAAATAAACGAAACAATATAATCCTTGTAATCCAATTAATGCGTTATTCATCAGTCTTTGAAAAGTCGCTGGAGCCGTCTTCAGGCCAAAAGGCATACGGGTATATTCATAATGTCCATTGGGAGTTGAAAAAGCAGTTTTTGGAATATCATCTTCATGCATAGGAATTTGATGAAATCCACTTACAAGATCTAGTGTTGTGAAATATCGACAATGACCTAATTGATCTAAAATATCGACAATGTGAGGTAAAGGAAAGGCGTCGCCCGCAGATACATCATTGAGCTTGCGATAGTCTACGACTATTCTCCATTTAGGTTTTCCTGAGGAGTCATTTTTCTTTGGTACAACCCATATAGGAGCTGACCATGGTGAAACACTAGGTTGGATAATACCGTCTTGTAACATTTTGTCTATTTGTTTGTTAACTTCTTCTTTATGTATTTCAGGGTATCTATAATTTTTTGAATGAACTGGACTTTCAGTATTTGTTATTATTCGATGTTTAATAGCATCGGTTGCCGTAAGTTTGTCGCCTTCGAGATAAAATATTGAATTATAATCGTCACAAATATCTAATAAAGAGTTTATTTCTTCCGAGTTTAGATGATCGATACAAATTTGATCGCGAATTAATTTTTTACGTTTTTTACCATCTTCATTAGAATTTTGATTAAAATGGTAAACATTTTCTGGAATAGGATCTAAATAGATTTTCATATAATTTATATCAACATATTCGTCTGTTGAATTTAATATAGTACAATACGATTTATTATTCGCATTTACTTCAGTTATAGCATTAGCTAAATATACACCTTCGATAGGTATTTTTACATCAATTATCCCTTCTTTAATTTCAGGGTTTAAAATATCAACTTGTATAAGAGTTTCTGATCTAGGAGATAAGGTATATATAGGAGTCAAATGCTCATTAGGATCAGAAATATGTAATTTTATACTAGAATCGTTTATTCGTAGTACATTATTTTTATAGTCGATTTTAGCATTTTTGCTTTCAAAAAAGTCGTTCCCCAAAATTCCATCGTATCCAAGGTTTAAAAATTCACTATCCATCACGTGGAATTCATGAATAATAGTTTCATAACAGAAACTTAATTTAATTAGAACAATTCCATTAGATTCAATCGAAGTTTTCGATCTACTTATGCCATTTATCTCTATAATTTTGCCCGAATTTACAGAAGTACCTTCGCCAAGACAGTGAGTCTTGATGAGGGATACGGCTGCTCCTGTGTCGACAAGAAAATGTCTTTTAATAATAGTACCATTTGAAGGTATTTGAAAAATCACATGACGCAACGTATCAGATTGAGATGGCGAATAATTAATAATTTTATTAATTTTTTCATTTTTAATTTTATTTGATGTTAATATGGAACGTTTGAATACTCCTGAGCCTAGCTCGTGACTTACAATAGATCGGCTCGCGGATCTACTGCAGATCTGGAGTTTAAATGATTTATTTTAGAATCATTTTTCCTTGGTAGGGAAGACGAATTGGGAGTTGCAGAGATGTTAGGATTTGGATTTTCATTTTTTAATTTTAATATTCTGCAATCCTCTATTAAGTGGCCAGGTTTTTTACAATACCTGCACATTTTATTATTATAATTTTGTCCCGAATTTGGACTAAATGTTTTATTATAGTTATTATTATAACTTGGTCCCGAATTTGGGTTATAAGATTTGTTAAAATTATTATTATTATTTTTTACGAACATAACTTTTCGTTTATCGAAGTTAGAGTTATTATTATGATTTTTATTTTTATAACAGTTATAATTATTATGTCCCGATTTTCCACATATCGTACATGTTTTTATATTATTATGACTGTTTTTAGAAGAATTCAAGAGTTTATTTATTCTTTCTTCTTCTAAGGAAATTGTGAAAGCTTCGTTAATGTCTTTCGGATTACGCGATCGCAATATCGTTGCGATAGATGGGTTTGTTCCGTACATAAATGTTTGCATACCAAGTTCTTGTATGCTGGCTGTTCTGCCTAACATTTCTAAAGGATCTTTATTATTTTGGTTAATTGATACTAGAAGGTTTTTAATGCAATTTTCAATTCGTAAAATATATTGAGATACGCTTTCGTTGTGAAATTGTTTACAATTTTGTAACTCAAATAATAAGTGTGCATAATGTTTACGCTCACCAAATGATCTTTTCAAGAGATCTTTTAAATCAGACCAACTATTGGTAAGATGGTTGGCACAGATAACTTCTGCTTGGCCTTCCAATGAAGTTAAAATGAATAACAGTAAGGTATTTTGTTGATTAGGTGCAGCTAGCGCCACAGCTCTATCACAATTAGTTAAAAATGCACAGAGTTTATCTCTATTTCCATCGTAAGGTTTAATAAATTTAAATAAAATAGGTAATGGTAAAATTGTTTCGTACGAGGAAGAAGTAGTTGGTGTGTCATTCATTTTGAAATGATTTTTAGTATTTTTTATTAAAGAAAATGAAATTTAATTTTACGAGAATTAATTTAATGAATTTTTAACTTTACGCGAATTAATTGAATTAATTTTTAATTTTACGCGAATTTATTAAATGAATTTTTAACTTTACGCGAATTAATTGAATGAATTTTAATTTTACGAGGATTTATTGAATGAATTTTAATAAAATGTAATATTTGAAATTGTTAAATTTATTATTACGCGTTGTAAAAGAATAAGAGTATTTACTTTAAAAGTAAATAAATTTAGATATTCACTAATACACGGTTCACGGTGTATATAATGTGAAGAAAATACACTAATTGTCAAAGTTGAAAGGATTGGGAAAGAATAGGATAAAATTCTATTGGACAAAAATTTTTATGTACTCACAGTAGAAGAAGGACGAGTTGCCAATTCATACTGTAGTGAAGTGAAGTGAAGTTCTTGATGTTCGTCGTCGGAGTTGACACGATTGGATCCTTGGCTGCTTGAAGAACTGAAGTTCACCGTAGATGTTGTTTGTCGCTCGAGGCTTCCCGCGATCTACGTTGTTGCCGGTTTCTTCTCTTCTCCAGGTTACGTCGATGTTGTGAGGTTGACTTCAGGTTGAGCCGTCCCTGCTTTCCGAGGAAAGATTTCTCCGAGGAGAATATCTGCCAGACTTGTCGTCGTTGTCCTGATGAAGATGGAGTCTTCCGTCGTCACAGAAGTTCCTTTTTGATGAAGAATGTAATCAATCTGCTATCCCACTTCTGACACCAATTTGCTACGACCCTCGGTTGAGGACGCAGTAAATAATTATTCAACTCTTGGGCGGCGAGTAATGATCAAGATCTCTTCGTATGGGTAGTAGTGTGTGTGTCTGAATATATCTGCAGATGTAATGTATTGAAGATCTGCAGATGGTTGTAGATAGTTATGTGTTGAGGTAGTAGTAGTAGAAGGTGGAAGTTCAATACAACTTATATATTTTATACGATATATGTTTATTTATAGAAGACTTATAATATTTGATTAATTAACTTATAAGTACAATAGACAATGACAATAATGAAGAAGGACAGCGTGGAGACTGTACTTCGAGATGTTAAAATGTGAACTGAGAGGAACGGCTTGTTCCCGTTTATATAGTATTCTAGTATCCCGGATTGTGGGAAATTTCATAGAGTTAAGCTCAATGGCTTGCGTAACAAATCGATAATGAGTTTACTTAATTGGTTTTCTAAAATAATGCATTTATTTGAAAACGCCGAAATGCACAAAGAATTTACGCTTGATTTAAGCCAATGGCAGGGATTATAACATTATGAAGGGTTGACGTTAATGGCGCTTGATTTATAGCAAGGGCTGGGAATATAACAATGCTCTTGAATACACTCGAAAAGTAAATCACAATATCTTTAATTTCAACCAACTAATCTTTCTTTACATTGTATAATGTCGTCAACATACTTTTTAGTAGTTTATTTATTTATTTAGTACAAAATATACACATGTAATATTTTAAAGAATGCTTTGACTGTCCAACTAGGACAATTTCCCGTTTTAGGACAGTCAAAATTCTATGTACAGAATATAATAATAGATGCCAATATGGGTTTCATTGAAGTAATAAAACCCATAATGGTATTTCAGTGTAAAAAAAAAAGGAAAACTAAATTGGAAACTAAAAAAAAACTAAAAACTACCGGTCAGTGGCTGAGTTGGCATCGCATTTGGGTCTCACCCGGTCGTCGTGAGTTCAATTCCTCGGCTGGCTAAGTCCTCCATTTACGACACAAGCAACATCTTCCGCTTACTGTGATGGTAGTAGGAGATTTTCAAATATTGTCAGGTTATTCGTAACCGGGGAATATTTGCCATTCTTTAAAAAAAAAAAAAAAATTGAAATAAAATAATATGTGCGTACAATGTTGGTCCCTAACAATAAAAATATGTTTAAACAATATACATAAATCAATATTAAGTAATCCCACAAAATATTAATACGTAAGGGTAAACGGATGTTTTTTGTTTGTTTATTTTTTGTTTTATTTTACTTTATTTTGTTTTTTCAATTTGTTTTTGTTTGATTGTTTTACTTTGGGAAAAGTATTAGTATGTTAAGATACATGGTAAAAGATCCATTGATTAACCGTTAGAGTGCCGCCCATGTCGGAAGTTAATTCTATTGCGGATGATCGTAATGTATCAAATGACAGCGGCACTACGGACGATGAAACCTTTGTTCCCATAAATGAATGTATGCAGCAAAGCAAATGAGATAAGGCGATCCAATCTAATATGCGCTCGCTGTAAAAAGGGACTACATGGACTTTGCGCAGGAAAACACAATTGTGAAGTGAAATAATCTTAAATTTTTTATTGTGTTTGTAGTTGTAAATGTGTAGTTTTTTAAATTGGAACTATAATATTCGTAAAATTTCATTCTTTACTTGTATAATTTAAAAAAAAAATCATTAAAATTGTTTGATATTTGTCCAAGTTATTGCATTTTTATTGAATACCATACTTTTTTAAATTTAAAAACACAGAATATCTGTAGCAATTTAAATACATACTTGCAAAATAAGCATAGCACTAAAACATTTAATATCCAATTCATTTAAGACTGGCGCATTTGTGGCGCGGCTGTCCGTGGTAATCAAATTATGCTTTGCCAGCACCACATCTGAACACCTTCTACTCTCTTAGTTCTTTTTCTCAAGTTCTCATTCTGCAACAGCGGTTTACCAAATTATCTAATGTCATTATGTCTACAGTTCAATTAATATTGCTAATGCTAATGCATACAGATTAACTTTGCGTGCAAAAGGAAGAAAAAGCAAAAATAAATCTCTAACAAAACGAGTACACTTAACCTTTTGTCCTTATCGTGTTTTTCAAATACCGGATAGTATCATGAATACCTAAATAAATAAATAAATTTGTCCAAAGAAGTGAAGCTAGCAGTCCACAATGGAGTGTTGATACCAACCCTGTTGTATTGCAGTAAGGCATGGAACTGGCAGAGGAAAGATGAAAGTAGACTGAATGCTATAGAAATGAGATCTCTTAGGCGAATGCGTGGTAAAACCATGTATGATTGTGTGAAAATGTTTAAGATTTGTTAAAGAATGCAAGGCTGATGTTAGCGTAATGAGTAAAATTAAGAAAGGGACTCTTAGATGGTTTGAGCATGTAAAGCGAGTGAACGAAGAAAGGAGTATAAAGAGAATATATGATGCAAATGTGAAAGGAAGAAGAAGCTGGGGACGCCCGAGGAAGACATGGCACGATCAAGTGAATCAAATACTTGAGTTGGGCCATGTCGGAACTCGGAATAACAGAAGAGATATTCTGAGACATCTTTCTTTTTGCATACAAAATTACGTGCCATTTAATGCCAGGAAAACAGATTTCGACTGTAAAGGTCCGTCTACACTCAGCGACTTGCATGCGCAATCGGTTTGTGCAAAAAACACAATACACCATTATTTTTTTTTTTTGGGAAAATTAACAGCAAATCCATAATTTGCATATATATATATATATATATAACAATTAATCATGCCAATTATAAATTTTCCTCTGCTGATTATAAATACTATGAGTAAAGTGTGACAATATACAGTTTTACATCAGTTAGCTTAAATTTTGCAGCGTCCACACGACAGCGACTTTTAGGTGCGAAAGTTTGCATAAACACAGAACAGTGTGCAGCGAATCAAGCGTTTTCATCGGTCAATTGAAATTCTCCCCCGTCCATACGCGCAAGATTACCTGTGTAAACCGGTTGGTGCCGCAATCATTTGAAGTGTATGCAAGCTATTTGCGCATTATACAGTATTGCTGTCTTAACATATTTGCTTACTTGTGCAAATTAGAGTAAATTTAGTTTGCGCAAGTTATCATTTGTGCAAGCCGTTTGCATGGTATACCGTTTTAACGTTCATGCTTACTTGTGCAAATTAGAGTAAATTTAGTTTGCGCAAGTTAACATTTGTGCAAGCCGTTTGCATGGTATACCGTTTTAACGTTCATGCTTACTTGTGCAAATTAGAGTAAATTTAGTTTGAGCAAGTTAACATTTGTGCAAGCTGTTTGCATGGTATACCGTTTTAACGTTCATGCTTACTTCTGCAAATCAGAGTTTGTGCAGACGGACCTTTAGTACTTCACAGAATAGAATCTATTATCCCAATTATTTTCTCAGTAAATCAGTTTTACTGGTAATAGATCATTTTAGACACCAGAAAATTTTTAATTGGGTGGGGGTAAATAGAATCATATAAGTAAGTCGTGTCAATGTGACCTAACCACAGTTTGAAAATGGCTTTGAATGCCAAAACAGGTGTCACGATAATGAAAAACTAAAATACTTGAAGAACTTAAGAATAACATTATTAAATTGCTCTTTTATTCTACGCCTGTTCTTGCTGTGCACTGTCTACAACGATTCAAAGATAGTTTTTTTAATTCCAGGTGTGCACCAAACGTTTAGTGGCGCCCCGCCCCCATACCAGCAGCAGCCCCCAAACTACCAGACCAACTACACGGTGCCTCCCACCGGCTTTGTACCTTCGTATGGAGCCACCCAGACCATCATCATCACTCCGCCCATCGTAGCTGTGGGCGCCTGCCCCGCTTGCCGAGTGGGACTCCTCGAGGATGACTTCACTTGCCTCGGTCTCCTGTGCGCCATTCTTTTCTTCCCCATCGGTATCTTGTGCTGTTTCGCCCTGAAAAACAGGCGCTGCTCCAACTGCGGGGCCTACTTCGCCTAATCCATGTGTCTTAACGCGTTGAACGCAATTCAAAAATAACATCGTTCACCTTGTCACTGAATGATATGTAACAATATTCTATTCTAACGGCAACATAGTCTCATACGTTATCTACTTATTGAGTCGATAAGTTTATCAGTTTTTTTAATTTTTTTATTAAGCAGAAATATGTCAACTCAACATGCTTTGGGTTCACAGTTCAAGCTCGAGTCTTTCAATGACAGACCTCTGTAATAATTCTGCATAAATAGTAGTTATGTATCTTTAATGAAACATTTAGATTTTATACTATAATAATTACAGGAAAGAGTTGTTGTAGTCTTCTATTTTCTAAATTTTCATTAGTGGATTGTTATTACGTAGAAAAGAACAAACTCAATGAAAATTATTTTGTTATTTATCTTTTTTCATAATCAACATACATTTACTCTAAACAATTGTATTGTCATTATCCATGTAGGTTTATTAATATCAATAAATCTACACAAGTATGTTTTATGCCTTTCAGATAAATCTAAAACGTGAAAATTGCACGCTAATATGAAAATGTATTGCATATTCAGGTGTGTTCTCCTTTTTATAGAACTTTTTTATATCCACACATTATAAAATGATTAGTATTGCCCTATTCAGGTTTATACTAATCATGTGTCATGTAGATTAATTAGAAATTTGCCCGACATAGATAAACATTTGAAACATTTCCCGTGTAATAAACATATGTGTTTCGCTAGGTAGGAAGTGAAGGAAAAAAAGGCAATAATATATTATACATAATTATCAGGGCCATCTAAAATTTGGGTCTCGTCCCAGACAAAAGCCCAAAGGGATATTTCTTGTTGCAAGCTGGGCCCGTCCACCCCTGGCCTTTTTACCCAGTTACGGTGATATTATGTACATATTAACTCTTTCACCGTGTTCCGGACTTACATGGTCCTCTTTTTAACAATCAAATTAATCTTTTAAAATGAATACGTTACATACTCATAGTGTTGGATATTATGATATTAAACCGTTAGCGGTGAATGGGTTAAAACACTCACACCTTTAAAGGGTAAATAAAATGTATACATTTAGTTTAAAACTGAAAAAGGCATAAGGTTTTTTGAAGGTAGTGGCATAGTTTAATTGCCAAAAGAGGTGCTTGTCTGTTAAAAATTGCATCTACATTTCTGTTTATATTTTGAATCTAATTGTTAAAATAATGCACTAAATCTCAGTCAATCTTTACATCTCATATTTTATCATTTGACGTTAAGCGAATCATATTTTCAAATTTTATCCATTTATTATAAATTTTGTAATTCTACGAGTGGTTATTTTCCCTGTTTGCTGTCGGGTTTGTATCCTATATTATATAATTAGTAGTTATAGATTATTTTTATTACCTAGCATTTAAAGTTTTGATCAATCTTCCATTTTTATTCATTGCTTGTATGCGTAACCTTAAAGCTTGCTATAATTTGGGGCAGTTCATTCCAATGACAAATTTAACAGCTTACAAATAATAAAAAAGCTTCCATTTAACATAAAAGCCTGAATCTAATCTCCGTACATTCACCCATTGAATGTGTAGTGAAATTTGATTATTTTATCACTAATTATGAATAAACGGATTATTATGCATCATTTCTGAGCTGTCATATTTGTTTTGAGAATCGAACTAAACCCGTTTTAACCATTATAGATTATATATTACCGGGTATAGGACAAATACTTCCCACATTGAATTTTGCATGTCTTTACCGGACATAGAGATTTCCACTTAACGACGTGGGTAGAATTCTAAAAGAAAATTGGTAGATTATTATTTTTGCTATAAATATATGCAATGTACATACCAATCAAAAATTCATTTGAAAAGACTCCACAGTTTCTCCTGCCCGGTTAATGGTTAATATATTTTTATTGTTCTGTTACCTACTCATATTTTAACAACATTATTGTTTACCTATTGTTTAAAAATTATAAAAATTATTTTGTTTTGGTTGTTACTCATATTATCAGAATGTATTCACTGTGATAAATAAATATTTTCTACCGAATTCAAATTTGTTTTACTATAAAATATATGTTTTAAATTTTCTTATCAAAATGGTTACTTTTGCATGGACTAACTCGGTGGCACCCGACTGGAATGCTCTGACTGGATCACCCTCACCCTGGTAGAGAGACCACCATTCTGAATTCAAACTTAGTTACCAGATCTGAATAGCCAGCTGCTTCCCAACCTTCATTTTCCACACTTCTTCCCTTCCCCGACATCTTTCTGCCTCACAGCATTCTAAATGAGCACTTGGAACTCTTGTGCATGTGCAGTGCTGAAACACAGGAAAACATGTTTTGTTTAGCATCTTGACTTCTCGAAGGTTGATTGTTTCTTCATTCTGTTTACAATGCTGTTTTTCCATACACATCTAAAAACTATCATATAAATTCTGTTATTATTTAGGTACAGCTGAACAAAAAGATAAATAATTGTCTCAGAACAAGGAAATTCTATTCGGTGTCGCCAGATGCATGGTTTTTACCATGTTTTAATGGTTTTTTGATCATTTATGCCTCCGTGGTTTTTTTATCGTTTACTGAAAGTATGTACTTTTATGTGAGATACAAAACATCTTTTTAGCATGGGATGCGTGGAGAAAATTCGGAATCCGGGAATGCAGTTCTTGAAATTTACATGCTTCATATGTTGTCGTAAGAAGCCACAGACGACCCAACAGTGCTGATTATAGATATATCTGATATTAGGGTAATCCCTAGATCTGGGAAATATTATCCGTCAATGGCCAAAGTCAAAACATTATGTCAGGACAGTGGTCGGCAAAGTGCGCCTCTTTGGCCCCTTAAGTGCGGCTCTGGCACAAATATCTACGAACAGGCACAAGAGTCTTGTCTACAGTGGTCGGAGCTGATCGTGTCTGTATGCCGCGCGCGCGTTACATAAGTACCTATCTGAAGAATAAAGTTGTTGTATTCTCCATCCAGCTGCATTTACAATAATTTTGTATTGGTGGCTTTTGAAAAAAATATGATTTGGAATATTTTTATAGGTGCCCCTATTTGACATGTCTACTAAAAAGAACCAAAGAAAGATGGAAGATGATACTTAAATGACCATCCGACATGTCTTATTTGTAAGGAACAATTCGCGCATAACAAGAAGTGAAATTTGGAGAGACACTTTACGCATCATTTAGCACTAAATATCCAGTCGGTGATGCAAGGAAGAAAGCAGTTGAGGAACTTCAGAAGAGTCAAGAGACATCAACTTCTGTATTTGATAACTGGATGCAATATTCCATCAATATTAATATGGCAAGTTTTGTTGTTAGTCAAGACATTGCTAAGAGAAGGAAATCATATACAGACGGTGAATACATAAAAGCTTGTTTTATAAATGCATCTGAAGAGCTATTTTGGGATTTTAAGTATAAAGCAGATATTCTAAAAAAAATTAAAGAGTTACCATTGTCTGCCAAAACAATGAAAGATAGAACAATTAAAATATCTTCGAATATAACCATCCAGCAAATCGAAGATCTGAAATTGGTTTCGACTTTGTCAATAGCAGTCGACGAGTCTTGTGGCATAAATGATACAGTGCAAATTTCGCTTTTTGTAAGATTTGTTTCTCATACAGGTCCTAAAGAAGAACTTTTAGGATTATTGCCATTTAAAGGTCAAACACGTGGAGAGAATATCGCAAATGCTGTAATTGAGTGTATGGATCATATTTCTCTCGATAAAATTGTGTCGATTTCAACAAACCGGTATGACCGGCGTAAGAAAAGGGTTTTTTGCTATTTTGAAAAAAAAAATGAATCTCGAGATACATGCTTACCATTGCATCATTTATCAAGAAGCGCTTTGTGGGTAGACATTTCCAGAAGAAATTTGTAAAGTTATGGAATTGGTGATTACGATTATCAACTCCACTTTAGCTAAAGCTCTTAATCATGGCCAATTCAAAGTTTTTTTTTTTAGTTGAAATGGAGAGTGAGTACGCTTATCTTCTGCTTTATAACAAGCTACATTGATTATCAAGGGGGAACGTTTTAAAACATTTTGCATCCCTATTATCAGAAATCAACGCATTTCTCATTGACGATGGTGTTCACTACCCGGAACTAACAGACTATCAGTTTATACAAGACTTTGATTTCATGGTAGACGTCACGTCTCATTTAAATCAGTTAATCATAAACTACAACGGAAAGGAAACACAATTTTTTCGATGTTAGAAGAAGTCATTTCAGTCGAAAACAAATTATCCCTTTTACTCAAGATTTTGAGAGGGAAACATTGTTTAACTTTCCGAGCCTGCTGAAACATCGCCAAAAAATAATTCCTCTATTGACAAACACTATTTCAAAACAACCATATTAAATATGAGGGAAGCATTTCTCAGCAGGTTTCAGAAATTTAAAAACAGCAGAGTGACCTTATCATTCATCAAAAACCCTCTTAATGCTACGACAACAGATTTGAAATTGTCTCCTTTTGGCATTGACATGACATTTGGTAACTTTGAACTACAATTGTTGGATTTAAAAAACAAGGAAATGTGGAGAATTTGAACTTATTTGTGTTGATTTGGAAATACTGGAGAAGAACAAATGTGAACTCAGTTCACAACACACGTGATCTGCTTTGAAAGACTGGAGAAGGAAGACATGCTCATGTTCAACGCCTGGAATAGTATTCCTGACTCTTATGATCAGCTGAAAAATCTCGTGTTTGCTGTTCTTTTCCTTTTCGGTTCTACATATTCATGCGAACAATCCTTTTCAAGCATAAATTTTATCAAGAGTATGAAAAGTTGTCTTATTGATGAGAACCTGGAATCGTGCATAAAATAGTTTAAAAAAAAACAACATACAAACCTGACATACTCAAACTTTCCAAGAAGATGGAAGAACATTGTTCGCATCAAGTGTTTGGCAGTTATTGTCATCATTTAAATTTATGGATACTTTACTTTCATACTATTTTTAATCAACAAATAAAATCATTATTAAGTATGAAATCAAGTTTTATTAAGCGTATCCGTAATTTAATTAAGGTTTAAAATTATAATAAAGGTTTACTAAATTAATAAACAGATTTGGCTCTCAATTTTTTTTTATCGTTGTAATGTACATATTTGGCTCTTTGGCGAAAAAGTTTGCCGACCACTGTGTTAGGAGTTATCCATTATAAATAATAACATATTATAATATTATGTAACACCATTGATGTACAATATCTGTAACACAAACACCACGCTTACAATTTCCAATGTATCGATTTATTTTCTTTATCGTATAACTTTATTTGGGACCTATGCTACCTACTAAAATGTATTAAAAATATAAATTATTACAGTTATGGGAGAACTTGTTCTTCCTCCTCTGGTGGGTATTTCTGTAAATAAACTGGAAATACGTGTTTTTAATATTTTTATTTGTATTATGTGTTTTTTTTTTCTTTTACTTAGGACAGTTTTTTTTTCTTTATTCAAAGAAAAATTATAAAATGTTTGTTTTTAATAAAGCGTTATAGATACAGCTGTTTCCTTACTTAAATTCTCAATAAAAAGCTTACGTAAAGCATTTTTTTAATTAAAAAACACGGTTTTTATACCCCTGAAACAGGGTTTTTCAGTTTTGGAATATTGCAACACCGACTGTCGAAAAGTTAACCAAAAAGCGTAATAAAAATTGGGGAGCAATCTCTTGACAATCTTTTGGTAAATCCTTCATGGATAAAATACACTAATAAATAATTTATTGAAATCTTGTTAAAATACACGAACTGCTCCATTTTAAAATGGCGAATGGAAGAAAATACCTCTGATTCACAGAGAAGAGTGACGTCAGTGCTCTGATAATAAAATTTGTGCAGTTTTGATTGAAGCGCCAGTGAGTCCGCAATATTTCAACGCACTTGTTAAGCAAATTGCTAATATTTGCAGATCAAGGCGTCAATCTGTGTAAATCATCAGTAACATGCAAGGACATCTGTAATTTTTTATCAGCGCTTTACGCAGGGCAAGCTCGATCATCTTATTCCTGGAATACATTTATTATTTAGCTTGGAGTTTAGCTTTGCAATTCACTTTGTTTAGTCTACTCATTAATCATGTTGCAATAAAGTAATTTATTGCGTCAGATGACCGGAAGAATGACATAAGGACACCGACTTTATAGAGGCATTCTGTAGTTTGAGTACCATTCTAATTATTTATTTCCGACGGAAGTGTATAGAAACAATTATTTTTCAAAGTTATGTTTATGGTTTGGAACGGTAAAATGCCAGCAAAGATGCTATATCTACTAAACCGAAAAAGTCACCGGCCGCTACTGATTTGTAGCTAAATTCCTGAATAATTCATTTGGGTCGGCAAAATTACACCGTTTATAATAACTCGTAGTACTTAAATATACGTTTAATGGGATATCAAAGTAGTCATGTTTATACTGTAAAATATCAAACATTTACGCGGACTTGTAGAGTACGCCTAATGTTCAAGGATTTTTTACTGACGAAACGGAATGAAAATGAAAGAAAATAAAGGGAACACAACCTACAAACCCTAATATGTATTTATATTATAAAGATAACTTTGTCTGAAAATGGGGAAGTCGATAAGTGATTCGAACTCGATCTGCCGAATTGCTATCCTTCAGGATATAGGTACCAGTGGCGTGCATTTTTCTATGGTCAAAGGTACACTGTAATTTTTCAAGTTCGTGTATGAATTGTGGAATGGATATAACCCTAGCATGGCGGGCGAAAAAGTACTCAAAAAGATTACATTTACATACTTTTTTATTGCATGAAATAAAATAAATATTTAATAATAATATTTTTAATAATAATAATATTATCATCCTCAGCGGATTGTTGTGGCCAACTGAATAAATGGGCGTACTTGGGCTCTATTTAAGAAAATTCATGTGTAAATCAAGAAAAAAAAATCGTCCGTTTTAGACTGCACGCCACTGATAGGTGCCCATTAATATTCTCTCGCTATCTGAACAAGTGAATGCGCGCGCCCTTGAAGCATTGTTCAAGCGATCAGATGTTCGGATATTTTATTTGACTTAAATTGGTAACAATAATACTCACCGCACAAGCACCAACTGCCCGCAGCCAGTGGCACTATAGCATCCCCAATTTAGGGTATGTTGTGAGGCTGAAGGAAGTGGGAAGAGGTGGGAAATAGGAGATAGGAAGGAGGAAGGTTGGAATGTACAATTTTGTTACCTGATTCGCCTGTATTGAAAAATGCAACATCAATGTAGTTTTTTTTAACCTTCTGAGATGTCAGAATATATTTTACCGTCGTTTGGTATCTTGCTAACTATGGCACATTTTATCTGTATTTTGTTAGATCTATGGTAGGAATATGAGAAGAGGGGCGAAGATCGAGAGATATCGAACGCGGAGTAGTAACTTTATAGCAGTGATGCCCAACCATTTTTTTTAATATGAATACCGCACAAGAGTCCCAACTGTGAGACTATGGCATTCCCAATGAAGGCTGAAGGTATTGTGGTGGTGAAGGAGAAGGGGAAGAGGGAGGTGGGGAAATACCTGGCTATTCAGATCTGATCACCAAACACGGCTAAAAGCCATTTCAAGCAATGTTTCAAATCGGAATGTGGTCTTTCACCAGGGCGATACTGATAGTATCTTCCACTCTGGAACGTGCGCAAATATACCATATATTATTTTTAAATTAATTAATTGTGAAACAACACAAATGAATTAAATAAAAAAAACTTGCGCAGGCCGGGATTTGAACCCGCAACCTTCGGATTCGTAGTCGAGAGCCTTACCCCTCGACCATGGAGGCCATCAAGATTTAACCAGAGGGCCAATTTATCAATTTTCAATATGTTCGCAGACCACAGGGGGTAAGGTACCCACACCTTAACAGTTAACTTGGCAGTCGGTAGTGTTGCTAACCTATTAAAGCAGTAACTTTTTTTAATATATTAATCATAAAACGCACAAAGAGCCGCAGACGAAATTTTTCTTTCTCAAAGGTTAAGCCAATAAGTGCTGTCGGTTTGGATCATTCTGAAATATTAAATAAAATGTTAAAAAAGGGTGATTTTAAACAGTTTGTCGCGATACCTTTTGTATTTTGTAAAATATAACGGAAAGCGTTAAATACTTATCATTGCAAATCCGGAACTCTGAACGATTGCTGTTATAAGAAATATCAAAATATCTTCTGCGTCACTTATATGCTTTCAGAAACAACATTTGGAAGTTTACCCGTGTAAAACGGAACCCATTAAAAATGTCAAACAGCGCTCACAAAAAAAGCGCCGGAAGCGATGGAATAACTGATGGAACCGTGTGGAACAAGGGGTCGATCTCATGTTCTTTTATGCTATTTAAAATAAAATAATATAACGCTTTTTGCGTAAATCGAGACAGAAGGTCGTCACGACGAAGAAATTTCACTCATATTACGACCAATGTAGCGCACTTCTAAGTGTCAAGGTCATTTCAGAATATGAGTCGCCTTCCAGAATGTATGCCTAATGCAATGTCATTACTCTTCTTCTTATTTAGTCGCTTCCTCATTGCTGAGGATCGTGACCCCCCCTGCAAACTCCCTCGTGTACAAGGGTTCTCCACTCCTCCACTTTGCCAGTGACCATGAACTTCTCCAGGTTGGAGTTCTAGGTTTGGCGAGCGACATGTCCAAAGAATCTGAGGATACGCTGTAGGCAGGCAGTTGATGGCCTATTCCGGATGCTAAGCTCTTCCAGAATTGACGTATTTGTGCGCCGGGCTGTCCATGAAATCCTAAGCATTTTCCTCCAGCACCACATCTCGAGGACGTCTATCCGCTTTAACATTGTAAAAATACTAAAATGCGACGTAATAAATTCTGAACAATTACACTTGTATAAATACGAGTATGTCACAATACGATTTTTTTTAAGAAAGAAATATAATTGCTTAAGTTGATTGTTAGTTGTTTGGTAGATTTACGGGTGTTCCATTCGCCATTGCTCTTAGCAATTTACTTCATTTAATACGCCTCGACTCTAAAAGTATTTCCACAAGAAAATAACACGAACAATATTACAACAATAATAATATTAATTATGATCAGTCATGACCATGTACTGTTAACCAGTTTTTTTGAGCGCAAAAAAAATATACCTTTCAAAACATGCACCGATTTCTGCCCATTATCACAAAGAGCTCATTAATCTACGGAATTTATTCAGGACAGATGTAAGGCCAAAAATAATTATTGTTTTGTAACAAAAAACGGTCTTTTTTATTATTAATATATAGGACATTGACCACCGGCTAATAATAGTTTATTCAGCTCCAACCCGCCATGACACGTGAAAACGAGATTAAACGTGTTCATTATCATACTTAGGTTTTTTTTAATGTAATTTTGATTGTAACTTTTAAATATATTTTTTTAAAGATCTGCTAGATGGACTGTATTAAAAAATCTAAATACGTATCGTATATGTCTGTCCATGTATTTGTTAAGGAACTTGTGCGCTCATTTATTCAGGTTGTCAGGTTGTTTGTAACCCGGGAATGTTTGCGTTTCTTACGCGCAACAAAATAGTAATTCTTACGCGAACTTGAAAGATTACACACAGTCTACTTTTGGTCGTAGAACAATGCACGCCACTGGTGTGAGCACTGTGTTCGACCCAACATTCCCTTCGACACCGACACCTATATCACACGTTGAGAAAAGTAGTTGCTTATTAAAATAATAATGAATTAATCTAAATCATTTACTCTGAATGTAAAAATATTGATGTCAAACATAAATTCAAAGAATTTCTAACAAACTGCCCTCGTAGTGTAGTGTTATTGGCATTTGACTTTGAGTCGGGAGGTTACGAATTCGATTACAGCGCAGCCTAAAAATACGGGCTTCAAGATGGGTTATAATATATAAATAAATAAAATTACAACAAGAGAAATCAGAGATCTGGGTGAAGTGGTAAATGTTGATTTTAAAGTTTGACTAAATTGTCAAAAACGGTTTTTAACAAAATCTTTTGAAATATAGAATAAAAATAATCGTCTTCTAAAGTATATTACTAATTATTATTAAATATCCACTATTTCGTTGGTTTGGATTTGAAAAGAAACTTTTGTAATTTTTTAAATATTTTACGTCAGTTTCAATTTATAAAATGTTACATTCGTGCGCTCCGGGAAATTACACTGTTTGATAAAAAAATGAAGTCATAATATTATTATTGAAATATACACAGGAATATTAAATAAATTTTAAATTAAATTAATTTTTTTATTATTTTTTATTATTACTCTTATTTTTTTCTTGCTTTCGTTCTAGGATTCAGATGTATTTTGTTTCTGATTACATCGTATCCATCTATACTTTTGCTGAAGTGCTTTCATCTGCCAGCACATTGGTCTTTTGAATTCTCACTCGTGACATTGAAAGTAAAATTGACCCTGAGCGTAGTAAATCCCGTTCTACTGAGCCACCGTCCTTGCTACTGGTTTCATTGTCACAAATTACAAAATGTCCTTTCTTTCGCAATAATTTATCTACCGAATTTAATTACCGAAGCAAGGCATGTGCCTTATCCGAGTTCTTCTTTTGTCGACATTATTTGTTTTCGGAACTGTATTTGAATCACAGGTTAATCAGTAGAATGATGCATTGGATGGTTAGAAAAAATGATCATTATTTACCTTTCGCTTGACGTTTTGATAACTTTTATTTTTTTTTTAGATTTTAACTTACTATAACTGTAAACTAACTTATTTGTTTTTATTTTTATGCCCTTCTCGAAAACATTTACTTTCAGACACTATTCTCGGAACAGATCCTATAGAAATGCCAGTTCATTTGGCAATTATCTGTACTGACTGCTAGTGTAAAAACTGTACCTACTATTATTTTTTTCGATTCAAACTATCTATAAATATTACATAAAGCTTCCTTTGTTTGGCTGTGTAATGGTTCACCACAACCAGATTTTATTTTTGACTCTATTTTTAAAATAATAACCTAATTTTACTGAGAAAAATTTAACCACCTAGACTTACAAATTACAACGACAATTTTCGAAGATTATGACAAACGTCACCTAGTATCTAAATACCGTACCTTCGAACTAGTTCTGATTCCTTCCGATTCCTTTACTTCCCCCCCAATTCTTTTAATTCCTTCTATTCTTTTTATCTGCTATTTCTTTCATTTGTTTTTATTAAAAAAACGTATATTACTATTAGTTCGCTTATTTCTTTTAATTATTTTAATTGACTGAATTGATTGAATTATTTTAACTCTTTTAATTTTCTCAAATCCTTCTAACTCTTAAAATTACTTCAATTTTTTTTTTATTGTTTTATCTATTTTCAAATAATTTCTTTAGTTATTCTAATTATTCGAATGATTTTAAATTCTTTAATTTATTTTAAATCTTGTAAATATAATAATTCTCTTAATTCTTTCAGTTCTTTAAGTTCTTAATTATGTACTTTAATTTATCTTAAATTCTTCTAAATCTGTAAATCTGTAATTTAAAAAAAAAAAATATTTGAAAGAAAGAAAAACATTCCTGGTTTACGAATAACCTGACAATATTTGAAAATCTCCTACTACTATCTCAGTAAGCGGAAGATGTTGCTTGTGTCATGATTGAGGTCTTTCCAGCCAACTGAAAAACCATCTACATTCCCATCAGCAACATTCTTCAAAATATTCAAAGTTCCATAAATTAAAGATGTCTATAAAAAAGACTCAATATTACAAATATTCAAAGAAACATATTAACCTCTGAAGGATCACGCCCGAGTATACTCGGGCCGTAATTATGTGCCAAAATTCGCACACCCGAGATAACTCGGGCAAACTTTACCTGCAGAAAAGACCACACCCGAGTATACTCGGGCGGTAATTATGTGCCAAAATTCGCACACCCGAGATAACTCGGGCAAACTTTACCTGCAGAAAAGACCACACCCGAATATACTCGAGCGAAAATAAATACGATTTATGGTATGTGGAAGAGAGACAAAAGACATCTGCGAGACAAAAAACAGATTCACTATAATATCAACTTTCATCCCCATTTGGGCCCGAAATAGCTTTTATAGATAATACATATGTTCAGTAGATAAAATTCATTCATAAAAACGTGTTTTTTCTCCTTTTTTGTTTTTTAATGATTACTGAAGGGATTAAAACATTCAAAACTAAATTCATCATCAAAACTACATTATTTTCTCCACAACAAATGCACAATAATGATATTTACAAACATATTTTAATAGTCTTTCCGAAAAAAAAACACGCTAACATTAACATTAAATAATAAAATAAAATCATTTAAAAAAAAACTGAACACTCATAATATTATCAACAAAAAGCAACAACTTCATTCATTCAAACCGGTTAACGGACAAATCAACACACGTATGAATCGGCATACTTTTTAAAGGTGATATAAAGTCATCAATAGTACGGAAAAAAGTACTACCCATCTAATCTAACCTAACCCAGTTAAATATTATTTTATTTTTATAATTTATTTATTTAAAAAAAACTACGTTAGGTTAGATTAGGTTTATATCACTTAACATACGACGGTTCATACGTGCGTTGAATTATTATGGAACCATTCAAACTATATTTATATTTAAAAACAAATTAAAAAGAATTACTTTGTTTACAACACTGTTATATTTACTAATGTTACCTCATCCTTGTAGGTACTCTATAAGTTATTTGTACAGTCCTATAACACAAAACTCAAGAGCCAGTTCTCTTCATTGGAGTAGAAATACTATAAAATATATTATATAAGTATATATTTTTGCTATCAAAATTGTACACTCAAATTAACTTAATCTTAAAATTATATCAAATTATTTTACTTAAAATTAAGACATTATTTTGTTATCATATCATAATGCATTTTTTAAATTTAGTGCAAATCAAATTTAATAATGTTATCATTAAGTTCTGCAATATTTTTAGTTTTTTTATTATTGTGACAGTTGTTTCGGCGAACTGCCAGTTCGAAAATGGCCTTAATGGCAGTTCGAAAATGACTTTAAACGCGGAAACAGCTGTCACAATAATAAAACAAAAACTAAAAAGACTGCAGAACTCAATAATAACATTGATAAATTTGGTTTACGTTAAATTAAAAAATAATAATAATAAATGGAGTTCTACGAATTAAACACAAAAACAATTAATCGACTCGTTAGCTTTCTCTTGAATAATGTTTTTTTTCTATTTCTCGTTTTAAGAAAACTATACAAATATATTCACATTATGTACTCTTCTATAATGCCATTACATGCATATTATTGTAACAATATTATAATTTAAATAATAAACCAGGAAATCCTCGCAAAGTCAACATGACACAACGGAACATGTCTTGTTTTTTTTTACTTAAAAATGATTTTGAGGAAATATATGAAGTACCTACTTAATTAATTTGTTCACTATCGAGGCTCTATCGACGGCCTTAGCTTCCGACACGGTCTATTAAGTTGTGGAGGTCTTATTCTGTATTATTTTTTTCCCCTATAAAGATTGGTCGAATTAAAATGATTTGCGGATTGTATCGGTATTATATTGGTAATTGAAATAGTAATAAACTGTTTTATATTTGAATGCCTCGAATTTGATTATTTTCGAGTATTATGGTAACATAAGTTGCATGAAAACGTGCACCCATTAAGCATGTAGGTATACATGAAAGTATGTAGACAATATAGACATGATATCTACATATATAATGAGTCTCTAGCATGTAATTTCAACTGACTTGGAAAAATTAAAGCGAATTTATTTTTCTATTGATATTAACAGATAATTACAAACGTGTTTTTAGCTTGTGATGTCACTCACTATATTATGAAAATAATAATTTTTGTTACACATGACAAAAACGATTATTAATTTACGATTTTTGTTAGCATACGTTATTTTAACGAAATTGTGAACTAATATTTAATGTTAATTAAATCATAATTAACTCATTAAAGCTTACCCTACATAAATTAACATTAATTAGTTTTCAATAATAAGTTAATTAATTCATAATTAACTAATAATTGAAAATAATATCAACAACCCAATGAAAATATGAAACAGAAGAAGACACAGAAAATAAAAAAGATACGGTCGCGACTGAGACTCGAACTCAGAACCTCTACTCTACCCGGGAGTAACATCTCTATCAGATGAGCTACCCAGACCTTATTGGTTTCCTTCATTTTTATCAATCTCACACTTTCCTTGAGAATTATTATTAATATTTTCAATTATTTTCGATGTATTGGCTGCCATATTTGTATCGGGGTGCAAAGTTCTGCCCAAAGTTGTGATGTTGATTGGTTCTGTGGACGTATAAAATTGGTTCTGGGAATCTTGATTTTGTTGGAAATTTGATTTTAGTGTGTATTAAAATACACTCTCTCCTCAGCTGTAATTTATAACGAGGAAAATATCTTCAGTTTAAATCACTTCACAGAAAAATGTAGTGCGTAGCTACTGTTCGTTAACTTCCAAGAAAGTACGTATTTTCCAATGGGGCCACAGCGGTTGGGATATTCGCTTTACATAGATAGGTAAGTAATACAAATCATTATTATATTGAAATAATTGATTATGAAATACTTTAATATTATGGGTTCTTACATAATTGTGGAGGAAATTGCCTACATAATATTGCAAAAAGCATTAGGTATATTATGGTTATTGTATACGTTATTTTTTCTTAAAGTGTAACGACAGAGAACGAGACAAGTTAAAAGTTCTCCAAAATAGAGCAATGAGCGAAATGGATATTTAAA